>VYXF01006265.1:368930-471473 GCA_013397295.1 Polioptila caerulea | reverse complement strand
CTCAGCCTCTTCTTTCTCGCCGGGCCGTAGAGATTATGTCGGACTCGGAGGAGGAGGAGAGTCCGGACCGCCAGCTCAAGCTGGTGGTGCTGGGGGACGGCACCACTGGCAAGGTCAGTGCCGGCCCCTCTGGCAGCTCCTCTCCCTCGCCGCGGTGCCCTGAACCCCCTCTCGGCCTTCCCCCTCACTTCCCCTGGCTCTGCTGCTGAGGAGGTCTGTCGCGCTGCCGCTGTCGCGATACCTGTCTGGCTGCTCCCCCTTGGCTCCAGGCCCTGCACGGGAGACGCGGGCTCTTCCCGCCGGTATCCGCGCCGTGCCCGGCAGCCAAACCCTCTGACGGGGCTTCCGCACCCGAGGAGTTATCGTCAACAAATAGACGTGCACGTCTGTAATCCAATTTTCTTGAGCTGTAAGAAAGGAGCGGCGAATAACGTAATTCCTGTGGTGCTGACGGAGTTTCCCATTGATGCCCGTGCGCTGCCGGTCGCGCACTGGAGGCAGGAGTTGCTCGGCTGGAGGCTCTGGAACGGCCCAAAGTGGATCTCGGTGGCTGCAGTGCCCCGGGCGTGGCGGGCTGGGGTCGGGGCCGAGCACGTGGGTTCGCGGCTCCCCTCGAAGGGACGAGCAGGGAAGGTCGCGTAGCTGGGTCTGCAGGCGCCCTTCGTTTCGGATACAGAGCCACCAACCTCCCGAGCTGGAGAGAACAGTTTGCATCCAGTGGAGTTACTGTTCCAGGGTTGGGAAAGGCGCTGCTGGGTCTGTTTAGCTTTCGTTTGTAACTTCTATGGTTTTGGGTTTATTTCTTCTATCTGTAATCGCCATAATGAAATCCGGCTTATAAAAGTTTGTATATTAACATTAATCAAACAATAATCCAACTAATTTCTCTTTTTAAAAGAGAAATTTTGAAGGAGAGACCAAGGAAGGCAAAGGAGAAGCTGCTTTCTTTACCGTTAAAAATACTCACGGATCTTAGCTGTATGGTTGAACGTATTTATTGTCATATGTAGCCTGAATGATTGTGTGAGATACACCAGAAAGTAGTAAATTTATGCTTGAAGTATACAGTTTTTTTCCTTTGCCATTAACTTTTGAAACTACATGGAGAAGAAATTCTGCTTGCTTCACAGTTAGATGAAAAGTGGAAATGTTTGTAGAGGTGGTTTAAATGAATTGCCTTACAGTAATAGGAATATGCTCTTAGTGAAAGTACATGTGGTTTTGCTCACTTACTTATTCAGAGCTCTATAAAGAAACAAAACATTTTTTTGTCTCCAGCAATTCTCAACCCAGTGTGAAGTGGTATTGTGTTCATCTGAGTCAGTAGATGGGCAGTTCCAGCCAGCTGTGTGATGAGAGCATAATAAATGCTCAGCATTGACAGCTGAAGTGCTGCTTCACGGGTAGCATGTCCCGGGAGTTTTCCATTCAAACTGAAGAATCCTTTCCCTACTGCTGTTGAGCAGCTTGTGGCAAGACCTCCCGCTGGATGTGGATTTTCAAGCATTCTTGAGTTTTGATGTATATTCCTGTTGGTTCCCACCTCTCTCACAGGAGTTGCTGCTCACTGCTTCTCCTGCTGACTCTAGGAATCTCACGCTTCCATGGCAGGTTATTGGGCATGAGCAGCAGCATAGTCTGGTGGGCTGCTCTTCCTCCCATCCCCCCTAGATGATGCTGTAATAGAGGCTCCTTCCCACCATCCCAATGGCCTGGCAGCACACACTGGTTGATTGTAACATCTTGTGAAAATAAAGAAGCGAGTGATGGAATGGAAAGATAAAATATACCTAGTACTATTTCAAGCACCTCAGAAGACTAAATTGTTGAGGTTCCTCTCTTTTGTTGTCTACTTGTTCCGCTTACTTGTTGGAACCTGTGTATGTCTATGTATTTCCAACTCTAAATTGTCTGGCTCTCACATCTGGTTCACAGCTGGTCTTTAGACACATGCATACTTATCTCTCTTTTGTGCAAGGTGTTGGCTTTTCTTTTCCTGTCACTCTGGGTTCATGAGAAAGGAGGTGTATAGAAAATGATGGGATATATCTGAAACACTGTGACTAGTGGGAGGTGTTCACATTTGGCTTCTTTTGCCCCCTCTTGAAAAAAAAGAAATGGTTGTGAGTCGGGTGGAAAACGCTGTTTTCCTCACCCATTGCTTAGAAGCAATGTGACTCGGGTTCTGTGCAGGGATTGGTAGCAGCTTAAAAACAAATCAATGTCAGTTCAAGCTAATGTTTGTACTTACACTAGCTAGGAATTGCTCTATCCATGAGGCAAGGGAGGGATGCTGTGCTGCTATTAATTTGTTTTGAGGTGGTTGAATGGATAACTGGATACCCAGAATTTCAAGGATAGCAGTAAGCACTGCTGGAGCAAACTCAAGAAGAGTAAAAGTGGAAGAAAGCATAAGAGAAGTGAGACGGAGCAGAATCTGTAAAACTTAGGGTAAAATAGACATGGTAATGGTGAACTATGGAAAAGCAAAATTGAGGGAAACAATACTGGTTTGTCAGAAGATAATTGAGGATGTTTTTAATGAACTACACAAACTAGGAAAACAATCTGAAAAGCAGTCAGAAGTGGGGACAATGTAAGATAAAAAACCACAGCAGTTATTAAAAGCAGTTAGCTCTTTGATTTTGAGTATAGGAAGGACATATATACATACAACAGCCTTACTTTTCTAAGGTTTTTTTTTAGGTTTTAAATCAACCCACTCTTCCTGAGCCAAAACTGAGCTACTGTAGAAAAATGTTTTGGGCCTCTGGAAGCAAATCTCAGAGCTGTTAATGGGACAGGAGGTCCTGAAAAATAGATGTGCCGAGGTTCTTTGTATTTACTGTCTGTTGTAGCTGGAACTAGAGTATGGTAGTAGAAACATCCTACCTTTTCCTTCTGTTAACAATGGATAATGAAAATAAAAAAAAAGAATGCTCAGGCTGGTACATGAGTTTGCAGGAGCTAAAACATAGGCTGGCATAAACAGTAGTGTCCTGCTTACTTCAGGATTTTTTAGGATACCAGATTTTTAAGCATTGTGTCAATTCTGAATGGTCTTGTTACACCTGGGCTCAAAAACTTGGTCGATGGTGACAAAAGTATTGTTATCACTGTTGAGTCTTGCAAATGGAAAATTGAATGAAGTGTGCTGTGCAGATTGGCCCAGCTGCATCTAAGAGATCTATGTAAAAAGTTATGATAATTTTCTTTTTTTCAGTGAACACAGTTGCATCAGTAGTAAGCAGTGGGCTGGAAGGACATTAGCTTGGACAGTTATGTGTTTTTATGGTAGTTAAAGCATTTCATTATTTGGCCTAGTGTTTGTTTTAGTTTTGTTTGTCCTAAAATTCTTGCCAATTCTTGCCAGACATGACTGAATAGTAGTCATGAGTGTAGCTCATGCTTGGATCATGGCATTGATGTTCTGGAAGGGAGTGAGGGAAGGGATAGATACATGTGGCTTTTGAAAAGTAGATTTTCAATTAGTGGCTAAAGTTCATGTGTGAATGGAAATTAATGGCTTCAGAACTATGTGCTTGCATCTATTGAATTTTGGGTTTAGTCTTCTTTCTTACAATTATGATACTACACTTTGGCACTGCTTTCTCAAAACTTAATTCTATAGGACTTTACTCAAAGAGTTGTCGTTGGTGGGGTTTCTGGTTGCCCTGGTGAATAGTCATTGTCAAAGCTGGCTGTCATTGCTTGCTCCCTTTTACTTTCAATTTATTGACTTTTTAGTTTATTTCATAGATATTGTTTGCTTTTTTTCCTCTTTACTCATTATGTAGGTCTTTAGGAACAGCATGTTGGCAATTTATACTGAATTGTTGGCTTTGAAAAATAGAAGCAAGGAACTGTCATGCCTTTCATGTAAGGTTAAATTCCATCTTTGCTTCTTTCAAAAAAACTGTCCCAAATATCCTATTGTATTTTGAACTTTGAATACTGTACTATTTTTTTTTTTTTACTGCTGTCTTGGTTGTCTTTACTGTTGCTTGGTTGTACAGTAGAGCTCAAAGACATTTTCTGTTTTTAGCAGGGCTTTTTTAACACCAACCTTCAATAGAGTATTGATATTTAAAATAGGATGTTGACATTCACTTAGAAGTATTTAAGGCAGGTGTGTGAACCTTCCAAACTGGTGGAATTTTTACTGGAAATTCTGCTATGCCAGTTGATGGCCTGGTTGTCTTAGTAGAGCTGCAAAGGAACAAAGACCTTCATGCTATCACGCTGTTCCTTGACCCCAACATTAAGGGGTGGAATTGTATGGAATGCAACCTTTCTAAAAAGTGGTCACTGATTAATTATTTATTTTTACAACTACCATTCTACTGAACCATTATTCAACTTTCATTAATTCTTATATAGATTGCATTCAACATATCCTCGAGAGGTAAAACTGCTGAGCAAAATGTTTTCTGGCAAGCATGGCAGCAAACACCTCTGGGATTTGAAGGGAGTATTTGCTTTGTAGAGGCACTTGAATATGCATTGACATAACTTCTTTGTTTATTGTTGTAAAGAAGTTTGAACCGTTGCTCTTAGCATTTTGTGGATAAATGCTAGTTTTGTGAATAGATAGAGGACCCTAGGCTGGTAATCCAACACCTTCCTTGAGCTCTGACATTTATTAGGAAAAAATTTAAAAAGGAGTTAGTCAGTGATTTTGTACTATAAATTCCTTTGCATTCAAGAGCACAGTGGAGAAAAACTGTTTAAGGGGACTTCGCCATGCTGTTGATTACTTGCTGCTCTTAGAGGTTGGCTGTTAATTGAATATGTGTAATTTCTTTTTATTAGCAGCCCTAGAAGTCCTCAGGGGACATTGAGTGTCACAGAATGATAAACTAATATTTACTGAGCCTTTAAAACAAGAAGGGAGTGGTTACTTATTTAATGAGGATCTAAATTAGTGTGTTGGAGAATATAGAATACTATGATATAGTCAGATGATACTTGAATCCATACTCCAGGCACTAAGAGGAAAAAGTCAAGAAGACTGAATAGTGTATTCCTGCAGTCATCTTATTCTTGTCTACATCTTTAAGGTCATGACAGATTAAAGATGTCATTGTAATCTTGGCATGCCAATTATTTGGGTTAAATTAATCAGTTCTACTAACTCTTTCAATACTGCAGTCCGAATCTGTATTGAATTTTATTTTCTGCGTGTTGTTACTATTACTGTCACATAGCTGGAGGCTGAAGAATATTCTCACGATTTATCCTCTGTGGTCTTCCCACTTTCCAAAGGGATATAAATATATAAGCATACTCATGCTATTTCTAGTTTACTTGCTTTTTTCCCCATTTGTTTTTTTATTTTTAATCCTCCTGGGGCTTGAGTTCAGTGAAGTAAATGAAAATGTTGCCATAGACTAACACTGACTTATTGGATTATTTCCTAAACATATCTTCTGATATCAAAATATCATTCATTATATATATGGCAGTGATAGGAATATAAATGTGATATAGAAACATGAAAACAGTAAATCTTGTTTTATTTACTTAATAGGAAATCTAATAGTTGAATAAATGTTTGCCTATTCATACTAGAGCATTAATGCTGGAGCTCTGGTGATCATGTTTTAATGCAAAAAAAAAAGGGCTTTTTTTTTCTGTGTACATTTGACATGAGCCTGATTTAGATCTTTGTTATAACCTTCTATTCATGGACCTTGCCTATTCTCATATTTCAGAACTATTGGCATTATTTTGCTATTGCATTTTTGACTAAATGTGCTCTTAACAGCAGTTTCTGGTAACAATTGGTGTGACTCATCTCTTCGTGTCTTGATGAACGGAAAACTGGCAAGAAAAAACCCTTCTGGCCTGTTTTGAGTTTTCTCAGACAGTGTAAGGGTTTTGTGGACCTCAGTATTTTTCCTTCTCTACATAGGTAAATGAATATTTAGATTTTTTTTCTGTAGTTAATTTGTATTTTTATTTACAAATGTCATGTCAACAAGAGATTTTTAAGCATACACTAACTTGATGTTAGTTGGATTTTATAATTTTTAATATTTAGTATTTTTTTCACAATACAAACTTTTGTATTATTTATGACTGTACCGCTATTTTCTCCTTTATTTTTTTGGTGAACCTTCTTTCTTTATTTCTTTCCCTTTCTACCCCCACCCTTTTTTTTTTGTCTTGAGAGGAGACCTTAAATTGCTACTAAATTGCTACTGACAGAATATAAATGCCTTGCTTCTGTAGTTTGCCTGGGTTAGTTGTGTGTATCCTTTCAGCCGTATGTAGTAAAAGCTTATTATTAGGTCAGCAGTGTATTGGTTTGCTTTCATAAATGCACAGAATACCAATGGAAGAAATAAGCTCTGCTGAAAGGAATGATTCTGTAAATGTGTATTCTTAATATGAGTTTAATTTTTTTTTCTGCGTGCAAGAAAGTACTCTTCCCTTCTTAGAGTTCCTGTAATCCCTAATCCTGAAACTGATGTATAGTGGCAGAAATCTTGCCACATTAGGAGCCCCCTGTGGGATCATGGTGTTCTTTACCAGGGGAGGACCCTTGTTTTGGAAATGAATGCTTTTTAAAAATACTAAGATCTTCAGGTACAGGCAGTGTCACCTAGATTTGTGTCAGTTTGAGCATGCCAATGATAACCTCCTTCAAATCTGTGTAATATTTTGTAATAGGACTGTTAGAGTATTTTTGAAATCAAAGCAAATATGCACCTTGCTTCTTTTTGCATAAATTAGTAGCCTTTGCCACCTCCTGTTATTATGTTGAAACTGACTGGACTGCTTGTCAATCCAAACCCATGAACACTGTTAGCATTCATTGATTTAAAAAGTGCTTAACTGTATTTCATACTTCTGGTTTAACATAAAATTTGTTGCTGTTATAAATGATAACTTAATATGATACTGTTCTGTTTTAGACATCCTTAGCTACACGTTTTGCTCAAGAAACCTTTGGAAAACAGTATAAACAAACCATAGGACTGGACTTCTTCTTGAAAAGGATATTATTGCCAGGTAAGAGAATAAAAAACTTAACACTGAAAGGTTGGGTGGCAGCAAGACTTCCAGAAACAGATTCTTCGGAGTCATGTATACTAAATCAGCTTCATGCAGTGATTTTTATAGCAAAGTAAATTATGTTGTTTGGAGAAAATTTTTTTCATACATTATTGCCAGGTGTCAAAGAGTTATGCATTTGCAACTTATGTCTCTAGTAAAACACTGAATTGAAATAAAAGGAGTGCTATCTGTATTGATGAATTTTATGTTCACTGCTTGAGTGCACTCACTTTCTGTGTGGATAGTGTAACACACAACAATGAAATAGAGCTTTAAACAAATTAATTGAAAAAGTATATGTGTTTTGAAAGAAATATATATATTTTTTAATGAAATACACAACTCATATTTGAGTTGTGTGAGAGAAGCATAATGCAGCTATGGACTCGCAGTGCTGTAATATGTGAATGCTGTTTTATGCAAGGCAGCATGAAATTGCTGGCATTTAATAGACCACTAAAATTTAGGGTCCCTGGGCACTCATAAAAATACAGTTTGAGCATTCAAGATGTTTCACTTCACGACGGCAAAGAAACTATTTAGATGCCAGTTGCTGCACACTGCATGGAAAATGCAAAGAAATAATTAAAAAAGAATAATTGCTGGTTAAGTTTGTCTCTGGACAATTGGGGTTTGAAATATGTCTTTTCACTGATTTGTGTGTGCTCATATTATAAGTATGCAAGAATTTAATTAAAAACATTTACTTCTGGATTCAGAAATCAGAAGCTAGAAAAAATATGTGTAATAAAAATATGTGTAATTATTAAAAGGTATAGTGAAATCTGCTAAAGTTGATGCAAGTTCTGTAGTTCTGTCTTCTCCTTGTGAAGGGTGAGGAGAGAAGCAAACCCAGAAATTAAGTATTTTATCTGTAACCTGAAGTTATAAGAAAATATATGGAGTTCTTGAACTTTTTTTTTTTTTTTAAATTACATTGCAAATAATTTCTTAATTATGTTTATCTATTTCCTTAAATGAAACAGAATAATCTTTTCTGACTATTCCTGTGTTCATTATTTTGGTTTGGCCATTTTGCTGTACTTTTTTATTATTTAGTATGTACTTTTTTTAGTAAAGTGATAAAGTATAAAATTCCAGTGCTTACTTCTCCATAAAATCAACAGAATAATTTTTTTATTGTCTTGCTCCCGCCTCTAAAAATACCAGTGTGCATAATACTTAACAGCAGTACTTGCAAGTGGAATGTGTACACAAATCATGCAGTGTGCATGCTGAGAACTTGTATTTTGCAAGGCTTTTTCCAGCTGTTAAGCATACAGATGCTATTCGTACATTACTGGGATTATAAATATTCTTGTTGAGTAGAAAATTTGGAAAATTATCAACTATTGCTTCATTCATTTTTGTTCATAGTTTATTTTGTGTGTGAATTTCATTCATTCATAGTTTATTTTGTAATAAAATCAGAATGCAGGTAAAAATAGCACCAAGAAGTCTGTACATCTATTTTCCATCAAAACAGTAGGATTTGTATTCATATTCAGGAAGAAACATTTTTCTGTAGGTTGTCATTCTGGTTTTGCCTATGCCTGTATATGTGTTTAGATATATATGGCTCTCTATTTTATAGGTAAACTGGACTAGTCGTGGGGAGTGAGAGGGAGGGAGGTAACATTTCTAAGTACTGGAATGGGAAGCATTACTTTAGTAAGTGGATTTTTCTAATTTCTTGATTAGTTCTGGGTTTGCAGAGCTGCTATGCTTACTTGAAAGGTTAATTGATACCACTGCACAGAAATTGTGTTTATCAGTTGGAAAATACTCTATTTCTCTTATTCAGTAGGAGAATTGATGAACAACTGTGGTTCAGTAGTTGATTTTTTCTTCTTCAATGTAAGCAAAGATTCCAGAAGTTAAATTTTCAGATTTCTAGAATAGCACAGAAGTTTGCATTCGGCCACATTGAAATACATTATAAATTACAAAATAAAGTACTGTTTTTCTGTTTTTTTGTGGGGTTTTTTAAACTTTTTTTTTTTTAATTATTTTTTAAGGTAAATGTAGCATCTGTCTCCAGCTGTTTTAGTAACTAATGCAGTTTTGCAGTGAAAATAATAAATATTTTGCATGGTAAAAAATAGAGTTTAATACAAATCAGAAATACTTTTATAAATTTTGAATGTGTTCTGTGTTGTTCATTGTGTCTAGTGTTCGACATGACAAATTCAGTTCATGCAGTTTATTCAAAATACTTTTTTTTAAAGTGCAGATCAGTTTCATTGTATTTCCTGATGCAGAATCTTGTATAGTCTGGATGCAGCCGTGGTGTAGGTTTTAGTGCTTAAATAGCATATCTGTTAGTCAGAGGGTCTGCTGATGGAGATTGTTAAGAGCCATGGTTGTATACTCTTAGGAGGTTGTGGGTGCAGTTCAGTAAACAGGATTCTTCTGTTAAAAGGATTTTTTTTTAAGTCGTTGGTGTAAAAAGTGGTCAGACTTGTGTTTTTAGTTCCGTCTTGACTGTGCAGCACTTTAAGGAAGGTTAACCAGTACCCCAAGTGTGCTCCTGCAGGGCCACTGCTGCAGCAGCCCAGTGGCTTCAGTTCATGCCAGAAGCAATCTACACACCTGCACTGTGCTGTCTTGTGTATTTTCTACACAGTAAAGGAGTGCTGGGGTTTTTTTATTTCTTAATAGTGTATTACGTGTTATTTTGTTGGGATTCTTGCATTATTTTTATTGGAGTGTTAAGACTATTTCTAAGAACTGTCTTATTACATATGGTTTCTTTTTGTTTTGTTGTAAGTCTCTAGTTTATGTATTCCTGTTAAATTGAAAAAATAGAAGATTTCAAACTTTTGCAGAAAACTTCTTGTACTATCCCAGTTGTTAATTAATACTTGCTAAGTAAATTGCCTGCAGCTTTTCCTTTTGTCAGAATAATCCTTACATCCTTCTTTCTTGCCCAGAATCAATTTGAACACAAAGCAAATATTATAGAACCTAATTGAAAAAAAAGGGAAAATGAAGCATTTTGCACAGGAGATGATCAGGGTGAATTTCATAGTGAGGTCCTAATTTTGGAGGAGTTCACTTCAAATGAACACGCCAATCTTTTTTTTCTCCGTTTATTTTTTTTGTGTTGCTAATGAAATCATTTCAGAGGAGGTTTTTTAGCTGAGTAGTCCTAGGTAGACTATTTAATTTAACTTACTGCTCTAAAATTTTTCAGGTTGTTCCATGCAGTTATCCAGATACTAAAGCCAGTATTGCTGTACATAATTATTTCCTTAGGAGGAAAAATCCAGTTGAAACTTCTAAGAGCACTTGAACACAAAATTAGGCATCTGAAAATTACTGGAAGTGATAATATTTGTAAAGGTTTTTTTTTTTTCTTTTACAAAATAGCTGACATGAATGACACAATGACTTTCCAACAGAATACATAGGGGTAGAACACTTTAGCATGGTGAGCCTTTAAGCCTGCATAGTTTGTTTACCCCCTGAGGATGTATAGTCTTTTCAGACTGTAGATGCACTGGTTTATCCATGCCAGATGCTTTATGGAAGTCTTTCCTGCATTGTTTGCGATCATTTATGTTCTAAGCTTTAAAAATAATTGAATAATTAATACACAGTGTATGAACTATCAAAACAGGTAAGCTTTTTGTTGATTATAAAAGATTGCCTTTATTGAACTGGAGTATTTATGATGTGTTTTCTAAGCTCCATGTAGAAATTCTCTTGTTATTATATAAAACTCAGTGTAGCTTAATACACCTAACACATTCATCTCTGTGCTTTTGAGACCAAGGTAGCAGTTTTAGATATCTGCTCTTTTAACCAGATGAAAGCAAGGTGCATTATAAAAATATTATGTGGTATATGTAATACCATGATTAGCATATATTTAGCTATATAGTTACAATTTGCCGGTTATTTTCACCTGGTGCTGTGGTACATTTCCATGGAGCACATTCCCTTGTGTAACCAATGCAAGTGTGTCAGTTGAATGGATCATGTGGAGTAAATTCAGATTGTCAGCTACATAAAATAGTTGAATTAAGAATATATCTTTCTTAGCATGCCAAAGTACTGTGTTCATTTTCACTTGATTTGCAATTGTGTTGTGAAATTTGTTGCATATTTTTAAATACAGGAGTAAAATTAATAGGCAGTTGTGATTATTTGTATGTAGAATTTTGACATGTTTTAACATGCGTCATGTGAGTTGTATGTGGATTAGAAAAAATTTTGTCAGTCCTTACTCTGTTAGAATTTGGTGCTCCCAGGAAATCTGTACAGTTCTGAAAACAGTTCTTACCATGCAAAATGTGAGAAATTATACTTTGTTTGTATGTATATGGTACCATAGCTTTCTGTGTGTATTTTTGATCTGTGAGTTGCTGATACGTCTTGCAGAATATGTATGATTTTTAGGATATTAAATAGTCTATATTTACACTGAGTGTTATACTTTATACAGTTCCAATTATTTTCTGTTAATATTAGATATGTTAATAATTAGCTATAGTTTTACTGTATCTTAATGACTTAGCTGGACACAGATTACTTTCTTTCCTGGATGGTGCAATCATTTTGGTTTTGAAATTTAGTTCCTATTTCTTGTATACTTGTTAAAAGTTATTGTTTTTGAATATATTTGTATTTAAATTTTCCAGGTTACACAATATCTGTACAATTTTTTTCCAGGAAATTTGAATGTTACTCTACAAGTGTGGGATGTAGGAGGACAAACGATAGGAGGCAAAATGCTGGATAAATATATTTATGGAGCACAGGTACAGTATGAATGCTGATAATTGTATCTATAGCAATGATATAAAAATAATTGAAACTTTGTTCTTAAAATTATACATACATACATTATGTATAGCTTTTAGTTGATTGTTTCATAAATCTCAAAAATGTTGCATGTCTGTTCAATCTAAACTGAATTGATATCAATACACTACTTTTATTTTGATGTGTAGCTAATTTTTTAGAGCTGACATAAACAGCAAAGCTTGTGCCTTTACAGAACTGAAAAACTCCCAAGAGCAGATGGTTATTTCCAGGCTTTGTGTCTTGAGTTAAGAAAAGCAATCACAGTAAATAGTAAAGGCTGTTTGGATATCCACATGGTAGATAGAGTGGCTGCTTTCAGAACAGCTGCCTCCTGGGGGGAAAAGGTAGAAGGAGGAAATTAAGAGCAATCCTACACCATTAAACTCATACATGCAACTAGGGTTGTAAGAGGGCAAACAAAAGGAGACAACCAGGTAGCTAAATATTTTTGCAGAACTCCTGTCCAATGAAAATTAAGTTTATCTTCAGGGTAACTAAGCAACTTAAAGTGGATGGTAGGATTAAGAGCTAAGTATTGTAACTGTGTCTTGAGTCATGAGATGATTTAGGAGGATGTATTATAAATGCTAAACTTCATAGCATGAGTGATCCTAAAATGTATTCTTTTCCTTACTTTGGAGTCTGTAATGAGAACAATAGGCTTAATATGTGCTATTAGATAATGTTATACAACACAGGAATGGCTAATGAAAGAGATTGGGATTTATTAGTTAATTGGATACAGAAAAACTTGTCCATGTAATAATTTTGTCACTTTCAAGAAAAGCCTATGTTTTTAGCTGTTGCATCTGTTTTATAGCATATTCTTTTTTTTTTTTTTTTTAATAAAAACTGATTAGCTGACCTGTTACAGATCTACCAAGCAATAGGAGAAAGTGGCTTCCATGACAGAGGGAATTTGATTAATCACAAATTGTTGCCATATGTCCGAAATAAATTTAATGAAGGAAATAAAAGGCTATTAGCTTTGTCTCTATTGGATTTGGTGATAAACTTAGGAGTTTCTTACCAAAAATAGCAAGTCAAAAAGTTGATACCAGTGCCCAAAAGTGCATAAACAGTTGATAACAATAAGATTAAAATATGAATTTTTTTTAGTCATTCAAAACACATTAATAAAAAGCCCCTTCATCCAGTCTCTTTCATCTTTCTCCAGTCCTCATTTTAACCCTATTTTTTTAAATGGACTAGTGATTTTTCTGTCCCAGTGTTGGCATGTACTGCCAGTGTCTGTAAGAGGCTTCTTATCATCAAAGTTGAGTTCTAACATACTTTTCTCTTAGCTTTTTAACAGTGCCTGTTAAAGATGCATAAAACTGCCTCTATTTTCATCTATTCATGAAACACCATGAATAGCTTGGAAAGGCACTGCTTTCAGCTTATTTCTAGGCATAAGCTTATTTCATGTTGAACATCCGTAACCTTTTATAAGAAAAGGAGGAAAGGCAAGGTAGAACATGTAGGAGAATTTATAAAGGAAAATCCTTTTAAATATGGATAAAAATTCCTGTAAATGGACAACAAAACAGCAAGAAAGTAATTGGGAAGAGTTAGCATGGAGTTGGTGAGGGTAAACTGTGTACAGCCAACTTGATTGCTGTCTTTGGTTAGCTGGTTAGCTCTGTGGAGAGCACAGCAATGGATGTAATTTATCTTCAATTAAGAAGGGCCTTTGACATAATCTCCCATAATATTATTACAATATGTAGAGATACAGGTGGAATGGGTGGACCATAAATTTACTGAAAATCTGAATAGACAGCTGGATTTAAAGGTCTATAGCTCAATGTCTTACTGATGCCTGATTTGTATTTATTAAGGGTTGGTACTCGCGTTGTGTCTTTTACTAATTCTTTTAACAATGGAACAAAACATTGTAAGTTTATGAATAGTACCAAATTGAGGAGGAATGGTCACTGTTCTGGAGGGTAGGGCTGCTACTGAGAGAGACCATGACCAGCTGAAGGAGTGGACTGACAGAAACCTTGTGAGGTTCGGCTGACGACAGATGCCAAGTTCTGCGCATGGTCCAAAATAATCTTACACAGCTGAGAATCACCTGTACAGTGTGCACTGAAGGGCCACAAAGGTGATTAATGGTCTGGAGCATCTCTCCAATGAGGAAAGGCTGAGAGAGCTGTGACTGTTCAGCCTGGAGAATAGAAGGCTAATCAATATATGTACACCATGCAAGAAGGATGCAAGGGAGAGAGAACCAGGCTTTTTTGTGTGGTGTCTATTGACAGGATCAGAGCAATGGGCATGAACTGAAACACAGGGGATTCCTTCTAAACATCAGGGAACGTGTTTTCTACTGTGGGGATGGCACCAAGTTGACCAGAGAGGTTGTAGAGTCTCCATCCTCAGAGATACTCAAAAGCCATCTGGACATGGACCTGGGCAGCTGGCTTTGGGTAACACTTCTTGAACAGAAGCGTTGAACCAAATGACTTCTAGAGGTCCCAGCCTCAGTCGTTCTGTGTAATGGCTTTGGAGGAAAAAGCTCTTGGATGGATGTCTTACTGAGGTAAAAACCAGTTGAATGTGAGTTTGCAGTGCGTCCTTGCACCAGTAAAAGCCAATTGAGTACTGAGCTGTGTTAGTAAGAGTGAAGTAGTCAAATCAAGGAAAGCGAATATCGTGCTCTCTGATATTTTTGAGGCTACATTTGGAGTACTGTGTTCAGATTGGGGTTCCCTAGGGCAAGAGAGCCTTTAAAATATTGAAGTAACTTGAGTGAAAGTTGCTACAACAAAAGTGTATGTGCCTATGACGTTTTGCACTTGGTCAGTGTGTGTGGTACAGCTGGAATTTTAAACATCTTGTTTATAAAGTACACAATCTCTACAGATACAGATAAAGCAGATGATTTGGATCTGTTGCAGAAATTGTGTTTGTCTGTGTATTCTTCAAATCTGAATAATTCAGATTTAAAGTACATGTGTGGAATTGTTTGTAGCATACCTGTGGTGTGTGTTGTGCCTTTATCCAGTATTTGCAGGTGCCAATAGCCTTGTGTAGATTTCTACCTATTTGATCATTGTGAGATTCAGAAATCATAAGCTGCTGGATTCTTAATTTTGTGTTTAGAAATCTATGTGTATGGTAGGCCTACTTCTAAAATCCTATGGCCAGCTGGAGATGGAAGTTTAGAGAATCTCCAGCAGCTGAAAAGATAGGGGTCTACAGTTGATTTCATTTTGGTTGGAATTTGATCAGGGTATCAACAAGAGTTAGTGGAGCTATCTATACTTCACTGCAAAACTTGCCACTGGAGAATTCTTTCTCTCTAATGAGAGATGAATCAATTCTCTAGGATAGATTTTTTGGTTAGTTACTGTTGAGATGCCATATTTTGATTGAGATCCCCTATTTCTTGTGCCATGTTTTAAAATAAGAATGGCGGATTTGAGCATGAGAACTTGCGTTGGTTGCAGTCGGAGAAATTGCAATTCACTTCTGTCATGAAGCACTTGCTTTCTCCGGGCACATTTTTCATTTTTTCCTCTGACATTGCTCATTTAGAACAATAAAGTTGCTGCATCCCATCTTGGTAGCTGAGTTTCAGTGGTGGGCAGGACTCTGCAAGCTGTATGGGAAAGAGCCCTCTGTTCTTTATAAATAAAAGGTGTTAAAAATCAATACCGACTAAAAGCTGTTTAAAACTACCACATTTATCTCAGAATTGAGAGATGCTGAGAGTAAGTGTGTAGTCAGTTGCTACAGCTGTACTGATAGAGAGTAAATAATTCAATTATGGCAACTTAATCACATGTATCTGAGTGACCACATCCTCAGTATCAGCAAAGACAGCAGTGGTTAAGTATGTGTGGACTGTAAGGTGCTTTCATTTGCAAAAAACTGTTTTCACCTCTACATTCCTGCAACAATTAAGTTGCTCTTTACTAAAATAATATTCTGTTACTAGCAAAAGTACTCTAGAATTTTGGCCTGACTTATTTTATAATATTAATGAAAATATGAAAGTTTAGTTCCTTGATGCAAAAGTCAGTCATTGGATGAGGGTAGCTGAGGATAAATGAAGAAGAAAACGTGTTTTTAATTATTGTTTTCTCGAGCTTCCTTTTATTGTGGCAGATCTTGACACAAACTTTGCACGTTTTAAATTTTGATTTTCAGTACAAATATATTGCCTGGTTACAACACTGCCGTGGTAGCACTTCAGTTTTGAAATAACGCTGCTGCTGTTTGTGTGGTAAATCTTTCAGAAGCACTCCCATATCTTACCTATAATTGCTGCCCCTACCCACATATCTAGTTTAAATTATCTTTAAGATCTGGCATATGTTACATCATAAATTTGCCTGTTAATAGAAGTACTGCAGACTGTACTTTCTCTGGGGAGCAGCAAATAATTTCTGCAATATTTTCGGTTTCCAGTGACCTATTTTTGAAAACGTTCTATGATTCCAAAACAAAAAGCACTCACATATGCACTAATGTAGGCAAAATGTCTCTCTTACTAGAGTGTAATTATGCAAGCAGGGACTGTTGCTGGAGACTAGAGAATCAAAGTGCTGTTCTTGGCATGTCGTCTGCCGTGTGTTTCAAACCTTTTTCATGGCAGGGAAATACAGTACTTTTGTGTAAAAATGCCAGTGTTAATTTTCCTCCTTAATTCCTCACACTTAATAGGGAAACAACAGCTTTTATGCTGTCTACTTGGTCTGTACTCCATATACTGTAAATTTATGGAAAATACGTCTTTTTTTTTTTAATAGGCAATTATGGTATTTCTCTGTTAAGTAAAAGAAAAAGGTGAAATAAATTTTAGCCATGGAGTTGTGACTAGTCCTTCATTAATTGTCTATATCATACTAAGTTGTTGTGGTGAAAAATCTAAGAAGAAAGTATTCTTTGACCTGGGTACCATGCTGCCTTTTTTTGCATCTCTCTGATGTTAAACCTGCCATCTTTGTTTCTTAAATGCAGCAAATATTGACAAGACTAAAAAAAATGTTTAAGAAAAGAATGTGCCTTAGAAGCAGTGTTCTAGATCACAGTGAAAGGGACCAAAAGGAAGTTAAGTCAGCTCTAGTTGCAAACTTTGTTAAATCATTTCTTTGATGGTAAATCCACTGTGAATACCCTTTCATCCAAAGGGGTAGGTACAGTTGTCTAGAGGACATGAAGCAGAGTAGAATTTTGATGAAGAATTGGTTAGAAAGAGTTGGCTAACCTTAAATGCTCACACTTTCCTATTTTTTCTCCACTGAACTCTGATTAGTGCTAAAGATGGTTTAAATAATCTGCTCTTCTGCAAGCTGGTGAGAGAGCTCGACAGCTGGTGAAAGAAGCATTGCCATGTGCTCTTTTCTCATTTGCAACTTTCAGCAATATGGCTGGCATGTTTTTTAACCTTTACCATACCTGTCTTTTAGATTGTGTTTCTTTTCCATTGAGCATTTATTAACACAATTATGTTCTTCCTAGAGCAAAACTTAGATTGTGAGACAGTTACATATGTACCCAGGCATTTGGGTAGTTATAAAAATAGTCAGAAGAAATTAAATGAGATTAACTTAGACTTGCAAGATATTAAGGAATAAATTGCACCAAAATTGGAAGAGGGAAGTGGATGTTTAATAATAGGTTTGATTGGTAAAGAAGGAAAGATAGTAAGGGGGAAGTTGGGTGTAATAATTCTTAATTTCCTTGAAGGAACTGATGAAAGCTGTTCCTCAGAAATTAATAGCAGCTATATAAATATAAGGAACAAAGACTCAAGTTTGCCAAGGAGTTGACAACATTGGAGGACATGAGATAGATTTGTATTGCTGTCATAAGAAAGTAGGAGTTGGAAGGATCTCAGTAGGATCTGTTGCCCTCCTTCAAAGCTATCCATGCGTAATGACATTTAGCAACTTTCAAAAATTTTTCAGTGTTGGTGACTGTTACAGGTTGTGTATTTCAGAGGTTTGCTATTCTTACAGTCCCCATTGTTTGTTTTTTTCTTTGTTTGCTTGTTTTTAGTATGTACCTTTGTTATAGTCTTCTTGCTGTGAGTTGAATCTGTAGCTACATGTTGTATTGGTCACAGATTTGTAAGAAAGTTCAGGGTGGAAGGATGTCAGGAGGCTGCTAGTGAAACATTCTCTAAGTAGGGTCAACTGAGAGATGGAACTCTGCTGCTCAAGGATTTATTGAGTTCCTGCTTGTAAACTTCTAAGGATGGAGACTGAGAAACCTCTGGTCAACCTGCTTTATTTTCCTCATGGTGAAAAAGCTTTTCATTAGATATGGTTTGAATTTCTCTAATTTCAGCTTATGCCCACTGAGTTTTATCCTGCCATGCACTGCTGTGAAGAGCTTGGCTTCATCTCCTTCATTGCTTTCTCATGGGTGTGGGAAGGCTGCTTTTAGGTCCTCCCTGGGCTGCTTCCTCTCCATGCTGAAGAATTTGAGTTTGTTCACATCTTCCTCATAAAACAAGTGCTTCAGCCTCTGATCATCTCGCTGGCTGTCTGCTGAAGTTTCTCCACTTCTCTGATGTCTTAAGGGGCCTAAAGATGTGTTCTGACCGGATGTATTCTTTTAGGTACAATCCAACAAGTGCTGCGTAGAAAAGTTCCCTGGACTGGTGGCTCTACTTCTCCTAATGCAGTCCAGGATCATGTTGGCCATCCTTGCTGCCAGAGAATGTTGCTGCCTGCTGTCTGACCAGACCTGCAGGTCATTTTCAGTTGCTGCCCATCCAGTCGTGTATTGCTCCCCTCAGCCTGTATTGTTCATTCCCTCCCAGCTGTAGGACTTTTCTCTTACCCTTGTTGAATGTTGAAAGGTTCCTGTTCACCCATTCCTTGAGCATGTCTGCATACCCCTTTGTGGTAACCCTGCCCTCGTGCACATTGGCTGGTCTTCCCAATTTAGTGACCTCTGCAAACTATGTATTAAAGCATATACGAAGAGGACTCCTGTTATCTTCTCTTAAAACTTCTACCAGTGTCATCATGCCTGCCATAACTCATAAGTTTGTTGAAGCAGTCAGGTTTTTTCCCCCACTTTTTTCAAGTCAGTCATGATTTCCAAACCTATATATTACTGGTTTCTTCTAGTGTACCCTTTTTTGACATTCAAGTGTCTAAAGATGGGGGCATTATTTCACCTGGAATGTTTTATGCCAGTGTGATATTTGCAAAATAAGCTGGACATTTTCAGCTGTGAGCTGTAACTCCTTGATCCTATTATATGGAACCTGCTACAAAGCCAGATGCTTCCTATTATACACTTGATTATTGCTTCCTTTGAACTTGTCATGGTATTTATTGAATTGCATCTTATTATTTTTACACTGTTTGTCATCATAAAATCTAAACTCTCCTCAAACAGTCTTCCAGTCTCTACAAGTTTGCTGTCAAATGTGAAATTATTTAGTAAGTGTACACTCTTTTTTGTGATCTTTGGCACTCATAATGATCTAAGGCACTCCTTTTAACTATCAGTTAAAACTGGACCCTGACAAATGCCTGAAAAAATCTTGAAAAATATTTTCTATTGACAGTAGGTCATTGACCCAGCTATTTTTGTATGGATCATATTGTTTTTTCAGAATATTTGTGAAAATTTCATGTGAGACATGGTGTGCAGATGTAGGGTTTTTTTGCCAGGTGTGAACTCCATGAGAACAAGCATGACTGAAGCCAATTGTGACTTTATTCCTTGTTTACAAGAAATGGACTTTATTAGGGTGTAATGTGAAGCAGGGGCAGAAGACTCAGTAAGATCTGGGGGCTGATCTTAGAATTGTGGAGGGAATGGGGATGACATTTGGACTGTTAATAGGCTGTGCTTTATAATATTGGATATTTGTGCTGAGGAATTATCAGCGGTGTCTGCTTTGAGTATTTGTCACCTGTAGCTTGGCCCAAAACCTCTGAAATATATGGGAATCCCTTTTGAGTTCTCATCATGTCTTTAGGTTGTCTTTTGAAAGTTTAAAGCTCGCCAATACTTCATACTTATCTTCTACAGCACTGAAGGAATGGAATCTGGTCTTTATCCTCAAAAGGCAGCAGAAACATGACAGACAATGTGCAGAAATATAAAATTGAACTGCCTTTTTTTTTTTTTCCCAAAAAAGGGAACACTGAAACTGCAACTAATATGAGTTAAAATAAAAGTCCTTCTCCAGTGTAATTTTAATCTTCCTATTAGTGTGAAATGCTGTTTTGGGTTTATCATAAAACATATGCAGTTTGTAATATTTCTGATATAACTTATTGTGCTCTTGACTATGTTGCCATTTTTTTTCTGAAACATGAATTTGGAACACATGAAATGCAGGAGAAATACTGTAATAACGTGTATTGTATAGAAATTTATAATTCCTTTAACTGGTCCTTGAAAGATAACGATGCCATTATTTGTTAATGCTCTATTTTATGACAATGATAATTTAGACTGATGCAAATTGTACCATGTTAAATTATTTTACAATCTGTAACATTTTACACGTCTCTTTATTTAGGGTATTCTTTTGGTTTATGATATTACCAATGGCCAGAGTTTTGAAAATTTGGAAGACTGGTATAATGTGGTAAAAAAAGTGAATGAAGAATCAGAAACACAGCCATTTGTGGCCTTGGTCGGAAATAAAAGTAAGTTACTCATATTTACATTTTAATTGAAGTACTCTGGATGTGGCTTGCTATTAAAGAAATGACATAAGGTATATATATTTAGCAAAATGCAACTAAATGCTCTCTTGTGTGTTTTTGCTGTGCACAGATGACATATTTGGGTATACTTCAGGAATATGGCTCTGGGCAGATAGGTTATGTGATGGGACTTGCAGCATCATGCTTTGCCTGGCCTGCAGCCTCTCTCCTGTGTTCTCTTTGCTTGGAGAGCAGCACACAGGAGTAGAGAGATCTCTTGCCTGTGTTTGAATTTGATAGGGCCCCAGGATATAGCCATGGCAATGTGTCTGGAGTGAAGAACAGGGGAGCATTTCTGGATGTAGTAAAAGGTATATTTCATGGTTCTGTATTTTAAGAGACTGCTGGATTAACCACAGGTATATGTTTAAAAAACTACACTATGCATTAGGCATAATACTTAGGAGTTGCTTATCAGACTCTTTTTTTTTAAATGTTGTCTGTAGTTGTACACATGAGGTGACTTTGTGTTGTTTTGAGATTTTTTTAACCTCCTTTTTGTGATCACATAATTGTGATGTAACAATTTTATACTGACCGCCTAAATATGTCACTTTATATAAATCATTGCCTAGATAGATTCCTAATTAGATGGATTCCGATTTCCCCATTTCCAAGTAAAAAAGCTTACCCAAACATCCTAATTAGCATACCTGATGTTTTGATCCTGGCTTTCTTACCCCTTTTTCTGTTGAAGACAATAAAAGCAACAGATAAAAAATTTTGAAACAAAGAAGCAGAAGCAGATACATAATTTTTAAACAGTATAAATATGTTTATTTGAACAACAGAAAAATATTTTATTTTTTCTCACTTTCCAAATAATTTGTTTCTATGTTACAGTGCCAATGTAATGAACAAACCTGAGAAAAGGACCTTATCCAGCAAGTTAGAATTGCTTAAGATAATTTGAAAACAATGCAGAGACAACACTTTCATTCAGAACCATTAATTGTAGTATTGCTACAGTAGTGATGCTGTGACATTTTATTACATTAATTATGAAAGACTAATTTGCTGTGAAGAAAACAGAGAAGGTCTTAGAGTTACAATATATAAATAGCACTTCTGAAAGTATAACACTGACAGTGTTGTACTCTAGCAAACCAGAGTCAATAGTACAGATTCTGTTGAAATGCAAATGAAAAATATTTTTCACTGGTTTCTATTTTGCCCCAAAATTTGACTTCCTGACAAATCTTACAAAGTATTTGAAGTGAGATACACTGTAGCATAGCATTAAAAAAATGTTCCTTTGCTGAATTGGCACAATAGATATAGAAAATGATACATTGATTTCGATTTGGAGGCATTTTATTTCTGGTTTTTTTTCACATATACTTGCCTGCAAATCTTTGCTCTCCAAGTGTTTCCTTGGGAGCATCTGGAAATAGAATCTGGTTTCCTAGGTGAGTTTTCAGATAAAGGCTGACATGGACTAGTAAAAGGGCTTTCATTTGATGAAAATAGCAGCTGAATGAACAGTGCTTGCTGCCTTGTTTTCCTTCAGAAGCTGTGCATAAAGAAAAGTAGCAAAATATTAATTTCATGTGATGCTAAGGATGTTTGTTGCTGTTGCATGTGTTGAGCATGTAGAGGATATTGTTTACAGAGGGTTTTTTTTGCTTAATTTTTATTTCAGCATGATAAAAATAAGACTTTGAAAGTATATTGCTTTTCTGAATTCTATAGTAGGATAAAAATGTCTAGGAGGGCTTCCATCCCAATATTAAAAAATTAATAGTCTGTGAGAGAAACTGTAGTCAGGCTTCTGTTTTTACATAAATACAAGACAAGGTGTTCATATAGAAGCATGGTGTTGACTCTCACAATTATGAGATAAAACTACTGGTACTAACAAATTATTAAGGAGGAATCACTCTGTTCAACTTCTTTACTTAGTAAGTGATAAAACACTCATATGCAATGCAAGAGCAATAACAGGTTAAGAGCCAGGAGAAGCCATTTGATGAATTGATGAACTTACTTGACCTCGTGCATCATTCAGGAGAGATACTCCAGTGAGTGGTTTCTGTCTCAGGATTGTACTTGGGTTTTTTTGAGCTGTACATGTCCTTTAGGAAAATATCCAGGTAAGCTCACTGAAAACTAGAAATGTCAATATCCACAGACAAGTTATTCTAACACTTAACTTTCTTTCTGATAAAAGCTTTTAAAATTTGCCAAGAATGCAATTATTTTCATTCATGGCAACTGGGAAGCTTTGGTCCAGTCTTTTGATACCTTGATAAGAATTTGGAAACTCAGCCTCTGTTTTGAAACTGTGGCTTAAAGTTAGTTACTTAACTTGGGCTGTCCTTGATCTGTTTTCTCTTACTAATACTGTCTGAAATACATGTGTATTTTTTCCATTTTGGGGGAAATACCTGGATTCTCTCTAGGAATAAAGCTATAGCTTGGAAGAAAACAAAAATATTTTTCTATGCAATATGATAAAGAAAATAGTACACTTGAATTCTATGAAATTAAAATAATTTCCCTGGGTAATTTTGTCATTGAAAGCAAATTATTTGATACATAGCAGTATATGTGCATAATTGTTTACTACTCTTAAGTCATGCATTTTTATAGATAATTTATTAGTGATTCCTAGCATCAATTTGTAGCCATTCTGTTAAATATGTAGTTTGCAGGGATTTATCTAGTGTTCCATAAAACTTTTTCAGTGCTGATTTAAATGAATCAGTCCTTCTTTTCACTGTACTGGTTTATTGTGCATTGCAGTAGATCAGCAGCATGAACACAGTAAGCTGCTGTGTCTGTTTAAAGCATGATAATTAACTTCATAGTGGCACCAAGCTTTTAAAATGTCCTGTTGTGATTGTAAGAGGTTAAGGTTTACTCATGACACATTGGAAAGGTAATTTCTACTTAAAAAGCTCCAATCAGTTGCTGGTATCTCATCCATCAGAGATTTATTTGAAAATAGTAGACCAGAATTGATACCTAAATTCTGGGATTCTGGACCTTAACACCTCTCTTTTTAACTTACTCTTCTTTTTTTTTTTTGTTTTTGTTTTTGGTTGTTTTTTTGTGTTTTTTTAAAATTTATTTTTGTTATTCACTAGTAGCTATAGTGAAGGACTGTCATTACCCATTAATTTATTAAAAATAATTGGGAGTGCAAGAGCTTCACAGATACAGATCTCTGTTGTAAAACCAATACTTTATTTAAGCTATCTGGGTTCCTTCTGGGTGCTTAGTTTCAGTTTTCATTATTTTTTCCTTCCTGTGCCATTTTTCTTTTTTTCCTTAGCTTTTCCTACACATTTGGTCAGAGATAGTAGAAAGCATATTTGTATCAAGATCTCGCCCAGACCTGTTTTCTGTGTCTATGTTCAATTATCGATTGTCTTTCCACAGATTTTTGTCTGTGGATTTGATGAACAACATAAGGAATTATAAAATTTAATGTAGAACTATTTTTTCCTATTAATTATAAGTCATAAGATTAATAATTCTGAACTTCACAGCTGATATTAAATCTTAAATTTCCTAGTAACTTAGGTTGTGTTATTTTATTCTTATTGAATATAAAGTATATTTGAAGTGTGCTTATATCTGTGTTGATAGTACCACTTGCTTTGTGTTGCTAATTGGGGAGTAAACCTTACTGTTAATTTTAACTTATGTTTTAGAGTTTCTGTGCACTAACTCAAAACTTTCGTATATATGTTGCTGTCAAATACTTTGATTTGTATGGTATAAATGAAACTATAGTTATCAGGTAAATGAATTGTGTTTTGTGCACTTAGGATCTTTGCTTAAATTAAGTATTGATAAAGTTCAGTGATCACAATAGATCTTCTAGTCATTAAGTGTGAATTAGAGAGGGTTTACCATGTTTCATATGATTGATGTGTTTTCTTCCTTTCTACCTTGACTGCTTTATATATTTGCTTCTGCAGTAATCTATAAGCAGTCTCCTCAAGTGTCATACCAGCATTTTCAGTGGATATATTGTAAACAAAAATTAACCCAGGTTGCATGGGAGCTATAGTCATTTTGATTTATAGCTACCAAGATGGTCTTAGGGCGGTGGTTATCTCTAGCTTATATAGGGGGTAGGAATTATCAGGTACCGGTGTATAGTGGCTAGATGAATGATTTCTGTTCTTAGAGATATTAACCAGATCCACTCCTCAATAAAGACTAATAACTCAGATTTTTAAACAATCTTCATGACAGATGAGGGCACAGAGGAGAATGCATCAACACTAATTAAGAATGTTGACCGTTTGTTCGTCTTAGCCATGATTAATTGATCTTGGAGTGCTATCTCTGAACAGGAAGTGGTATGCTGTTACACTGTGAAGTTTAAAGGTTACATTTTAGTGTACCCTTTAACTTGCCCTTACATACAACATAAAATGTTTTTACCTATCTTATCTGAGCACAGAAAGAAACATTTTCCAGCCCAGATACAAATTAACATTTGGTGTACTGTGTACTAATGTGAATCTGGCTGGTCATGGGCCTTGCCCAGTCTACTTTTTGACTCTGTTGCTGTGTTATATACTTAATCTCCGCTGTTGTACTCAGGAAATTTTTTCATTAATACTCACTTTGATACTCTGTTTTATTTAAATTCAGAGCTATGCATTCATTCTCTTGTCCCTCCAACCTCCCCCAGTTTTCTGTTCTTGCTTCCCATGGGCTTGCTCTTTTAAGGTCCTTCACCTGTAATTAAGACAAGTGTTGAGCAGCTAATGCAAAGACCCCTATTCTTTAGAGTCTTATGCCTGATTAAACTAAAATTTCTGTATGCCCCACAGCAGGTTCGGTCACCTGAGCCTTACACATGCTCTTGGGATTGGAGGGTAAACTACTTACATGTAGAGACTCTCTTAAAAAGAAAACCTTGTCCTGTGCTGCAGTCAATTTACCAACTCATTTGAATAAATACAGAATGATACCCAGTTTTAAAATAAATATAGGATGTTTATCTCAACCAGCTTATAAGATTAATAGAAAATTGCAGTCTTATGGATTTACTTGTTCCAATGGTCAGGTAACTTTGTTAAAACTACTTTTAACAAGAAACTTAAATTAATGGAAGTGAACAGGTGAAAACACCTTTTATTCAACATATAATATTACATTTCCAACCCAGTGTCTCAATGTGCTCTGTATTGCCTTAGCAGTGGGGGTAACCGAGGAACACACACGTTTTTGAGTGAGAAAATTACCTTGCTTGTCTGAGAAACTTTAGTCTTGCAAGATTTTGATTCTAAATCATGCTTAGCTTAACATTAATAAAGCTGGGTACCATCCATGCTGAAGAGTTCTGTTTAATGATATCTGTTAAATTGCCACATGGACAAGTCTGCTAAATTGTGAATGCTAGACAGAGCTTGAGCCTCAAGCGCTGTTCTTTGGAAAAGATCTGAGCTTACAGAACATTATACAGAACGAAAGAAGGAAGGTTTATTGCTCTTGTGTAGTGTTTACCTTGCCATATTGTATTGTCTGTGAAGGGAAAACACCTGTCAGGAAAGATTACAAGGATCTGTACGTATGTATTCTGTTCTGGCTCCAATCTTCATGTGACTTGCTGTGATAAATGTATCTGTTACAATGGGTTGCAAATCAGCCCATGTTTTAGTTTGAGCCTTCTTTCAGAATCCTTCAAAAAATGATCTCTTGGATGGGAAGGCAGTGGACATGGAAGCTGATAAGTAACCTGGTTAAAGGCAATGCTTTAGACTTCTGGACTTAGAGTGCTGCATCCATTATTGAAGCATGTATACAGTATATTTTTGAGGGTGAATGCTTTCTCTCATGCTGCTCAAAAGATAATTAATAATCCTTATCAAATGCCTGTTTTAAGCCCAGATAGCATTAGTTAGTGGTAAGCTTGCTTTTTCATTTGTATTCTGCTGAAGTCTGGGATTCATTACAGAATTGAGGCTGAACAATATCCACAACTAGCACACAGGAGATACATTACTGTTGTTCTGCTGTCTGACTTGGAGATTTGCACAGCTAGACAGAGCCCTGACATAAACAGGTGTAGTTCTGTGAAAATAATGAATTTGCATTCATTTGAACCAGAGCAGTTTAGAGATGTGCAAACTATTTGCAGAAAACAATATTTTCTCTTTTGGGTCATACAGTGCTTTAACAAGAAAGTGAGAATAGTCATGAACTATTCCAACTAATAAATAGTTCTTATGCTACACTTTATTTTAATGACAATGCATAAACTTCTTAAAATCTTACATGTAGGAAGAAGAAACCTACATGTAAAATCTTGAGTCTGCACTTGAGGTTTTTGATTTGTGTACTTGAGTTTTGCCTGCTATGACTAACTAAGAACCACAACCAAGGTCAAGGACTCAGTAGACAGTTGTTAGTGTAGTTGGAGCTCAAACACCAATGTTTCAGAAGTGTCAGTAAATAATAAATTCTCATTCCCTAACAGCTATGCCTAAATTGAGAAAAGTCTGTAGAGATGTCATTGAAAAATGCAAATAGGAGTAAACTGTTTAAATACAAAGGTTAGAACAGTATATGTATCATATTTTTATAATAATACACAAATGAAATGCTGAGAGATCTCTTACTGTTTCCATGGATTTTGTCTGTGGTTTATTTAGCAATGTAGACACACGCCCAATAAAAAAGATGCTGCATAAACGATAGTTCAGGCTGAATGTGCTTCTGTTTTTGGTTTAGGTAGAAATGTTTTTTCTGGCTGCGTCCTTCATACTTAGGTCTTCTTACAACAAATGGAAAGCCCTTAATTGTACCTAAGGGAATAGTTAATCTATGGTGGACATATGGTGGACAAAAGCTGAGTCTAGTAAATGAAAAAATTATAAACAGAAAATGTGTGAATGTCTGCACAGTCTGAGAGTCATGGGAGATATTGTGCTGTTGGATTGGAGTTTATTTTAGGTTAATTTGCTATTCTTTTCTATTAGTATATTAATAGAAGTTAGTGGAGCATAATATACATAGTTTAAAACCTAGTCAAATTTATGTCTGTTCTATTGGACTGAAAAAAATACCTGTTTTTAAAACAGGGCAGAATTTCTTTTCTTTGCTGATTGTCCTGCTCCTACCTTTGCCATGTGACATAAATGCAATTTTGATTTCTTTAGTGGAGGAAAACTCTCTGAAATTTTTAAAAGTTATAACATTTGATTGGGGGTAGTTAATCAGTGTTAACCCTGAGCAGCTCTTGGGCTTTATGGATTCAAGCATTATATGTGGTTGCACTGCTCCAGCAAAAGGTTAAGTATTAATGGAAAATGTTCACAGTTCTTTTACTCAAAGAAAACATGTTACTTGTAAGTTTTCTTTTGATTTTACTTTTACAGTTACATTGAATGTCTTCATTCATTTAGCCATCCATAAAGCAAATATTGTTGCACATGCAGTGGATAATAAGTCTTTTTAGGACTACTTGTGTGGTATGTCACAGATCATTAACTGCGACTAACCACCTGACTTGAGGGAAGTCTGGAAGCATCATTACAGTGAAGTAAGCTTTTATTTCTGTATCACTGCAGCACATTGATTTGTAGGAATGTCTCCATTAGCTTCTGTGGAAATATATTCTCATACATTATTATTGAAGGATGTTGATGAGAGAGGATAACCAAATTTCGAGTGTGAATAAGGCATTAGTATTAGAATTTTTGACAAAATAAAAAGACAAATGCAATTGTAGCATTATTTTCTATTTGAAAGCTAGATAAGTCAGTAAACTAATCTTTTTTCAAGGCTTCAGAGTTTGAGTCAGATTGATAAATATAGTAACAGTTGTTTATGTGTACTTTGCAACTTCAACTGTAATGTGTGTGGTAGTTGATTATATTTAATACTCTGTATGGGCAGTAAGTGTGGAAGAGAAATTTATTCCTATTCAGCAGGGAAAACTTAAACTTTTTCGACTGATTTCAATGAGCAAAAAAAAAAATTAAGACTTTTATTGAAAGTACGCAGTTATTATTCCAGTTCAATTTAGAGAATGAGTGATAGTCTATGCAAGTATGGGGAATAATCATAGTTGGTAACCTTTGCTCTTTTTATGGTATAATACAAATGATGTGCATGCAGATTTAAGAACAAAGAAGAAAAATCACAGGGAATGCATTTTATATATATTTTTAAATTGTGTAATTGTCAGGACATCATCATGTTAATTGGGGTTTTGCAAGAGAAGTAGAAATTAATGACACCATTTTGAGTTTAGCCCACAGTTACAGCTCCATTCCCGAGACATTGTGGATTTATGATACCCATTTCAGTACAGGAACATGTGTACTCTGCTAAATGTGGCTTTTTTGATGGAGCTTTAAGCATATTAAGCATTTATGGTTATGAGATCTTAATTGTTCCAGTATTTGAGAAGGTATGTCTTGATGAGCTACCAGTTGTGCTGCAGTTTCTTTCTGCATTCTACTTTGGTGTATTTTATAGATCCTATTTTTTGAGGGGAAACATGGTACTTGAAAAAAAAAAAAATTTAAAAGTTATGTCATTACTTTCATGTGTGTAACATGAGACTGTGTAGTTGTAACCACAGGAGTAACTACTGAGCCAGTATCAGACAGATCACTGAGATAAACCTGTTGGTTAAATGCAGAGTATTGCTGTTATTTACACTCAGTGCTTCCAGTCATTGTGGTTCGGAGGATAACTTCAAAATGTGCTTGTTTTTGAAGGAGAAATCTAAGAGTTAGCATTAAATTAAGTAAAAAAATCAATTAAGATTTACTGAAATATGTTGGGTAAGGAGGGTGGAGTACAGTGATGAAGAATGGTAAATTAATAATTTATTTATTTAAAATAAGGTTGTAAAAGAGGAGGCCTTTATTGCATATAGTTTCTATTTCAAAAATACTTTGTTCCCTGTGAAATTTTTGTGACATATTTTTGGTTTTTTAACTCTAGGTTTTTTTTTCTCAGAAGTAGTGCTTAAGGTAAAAATTTTTCTTCTTTACATGGGTGCAAATTTAGACCATGTTTAGTGAGCAACTCCAAGTTTATTCTGGTGTTTTCATGCTAGCTCCTAATTCAAAATATTCTTC
Organism: Polioptila caerulea; assembly: GCA_013397295.1. NCBI lineage: Eukaryota > Metazoa > Chordata > Aves > Passeriformes > Certhiidae > Polioptila > Polioptila caerulea. The sequence goes on along the minus strand of VYXF01006265.1, from coordinate 441,838 downwards.
TGGATTACCTTTTTTAATCTTTTTAAATCTTTTTTAATCTTGAGGGTTTTCTTTGGTTGTGAATATTGTATATGATATTTACCTAATTATGTGTGATAACAGGAGTATATCATATTGGTATAATACTAGTATGTGATGGTAGAATTCATTAAAGTTTTGAAATATGTGTACAGAAAGAGGAATAACATTAACTCTTTCTGACTTTGACCAGAGAACTCAGTCATACATAGGTCATACCATTTAAAAACTGCCATCAGAACCATTGCTTTTTGTTTCATATGCTAAACAAAAAGTAATTCAAAATAAGCCACAGCCTAAATAGCTAAATGGAACACACAGAACAGTGAAATGTCTTTGGAAAGGCTTGCTTTGGAAAATTCCAGGGATATAATAATGATGTGTATGGAGGACAACTTTAAATTGTTGGATTTGGCAACAAAGCTTTTTTTTTTTTTTTGGTGGATAATTTAGCATGAAGGTTGGAAAAACCAAGATTTCTACAGATAGCATACCTTTGATACTGTGGACAGAAAGAGAGACTCTCAGTTCCTAAAACCTTACTTCATACATTTACAGGAGACTTTGGAAATTTGGTGTCGGCATGCAGAAGAAAGCAGTGTATAGGTGTTGCTGGTCATGCTGTTAAGTTGAACTGTTTCAAAAACATTCTGCTCTTAACATGGAAAATGGTGGGATTTTGGAGTCTGTTTCTCAATCTCCCTTCAAAAGCATTATGGAAAAGCTTGACCTATTTTGTTTTGGAGATGCCACTGTGATGCCTCATGGGATGTGAATTTTTATGCATCTCTTCATTCTTCATTCTCCTACAGGCTTTGCACCTGATGCTCTGGGTAGAAAGGCTGGTTTCATTTTTGTTTTATTTTTCCCATTATATCTTCCATGATGTAGGTCTGCCTTCCCCTTAGGTATGATAGGACTTTGTGAGAGTAATGCACCATGTCCAACTGGCAAATCTAAACTTGGGAGAAAATAACAGTGTGAGACAAGCAAAAATTTTAGGGAGTTAGTTTTATATGGAAAAATGAATCTTTTTAAGCAGAAAGAGTAATTTTCAGTCTAATAAAAGATCCCTGGTAGTTCTGACTGATGGTTCTGAACTAGTTCAGCTGTAGAGAATTTCCTGAGTTTTTGAGTTTAGTGCATTGTTTTATTCTAAGTATTCTGTTGTGGTAGTTTATTTTAATAACATTACCCTGTGTACTTGCAGATGCTGGAGGAAAGAAGCCTAGTCTGGTTGTATTGTACTTCTGCAAGGTTGAAAATGGTTCAGTGTGAAGAGTACTGACAGTTCCTTCCCTGTAATATTCAGTACTGCTTTAATGAAAATGTTTAAAAAGCACTATATAAAGCAGTTCTAAAATCTTTTATTTCTTAAGTTGTCTCAAACTGCACAGTAAAAGTAAAGGAAACAATATAAGGAAAGAACAAAGAGCAGTCATTGTAGAGATTTCTATTGCCAGCTAATATACTGCCTAATTAATAATTTAGCAGTTTTATTGGACTGGCTTCTTCAAAGTACATGTGTTAAGATGACCTGCTTTTACACTGTGAGTTTTGCAGTTTTATTTTGGGAATGGTGTATACAAAAGTTTATTAGAGAATGGTTACTGGTCTTGTTGCATGTTTCAGTGGTTGATCACTAGGGCAATAATGCTGGTTTCTGAGCACAGCCAGCACTTTTTCCAGCTGCTTTATAGTGATATCTTGAAGCTTAAAATGTAATCTGTATGGGTAAACCACAAAAGCCACTATATATTAAAGCAGACTCTGACAGTAAATCAAAATTGAACAGCTGGCAACACTACTAAAGTCATAAACTTATTTATTAAAAAAACTAAACAGAAGAATTATATTAAAAAGAGAGGAATATGTTCTACAGACCAGTGGATATAGCTTAAAACCTGGAAAGTGCTGCAGATTAAGGGCCCAATTTATGAACATCTGTTCTGGCAGTTTCTGTGAGATTCTCATGTTCTTTACAATAAAAGTGTGAAACATGTTTTTCCCCCCATACTAATCATGCTTTTCTGCAGTTCATAAAACTTGCATTGAGCCTTGTGCAACTGGGCCTGTCTGCTTTACACACTTGCAGAGTAATTACTATTCATGAAAGAGTACTATAGCAACATCACAGTCCCACCATATACACTTACCCTCACTTCTTCCAAGCAGTCTCATTGCCTTCAAAAGCACTGAAACAAGACTTCAGTTGCCTTCATATTTTTAAGCTTAGAGCATGGCAGTGAACTAATAATGGGAGCAGGACACTGGAGAGCAAACTGGACAGAAAAATATCTTGTACATTGTTTCCCTAAAATTGAAGCATACTTGCAGGTCTGCTGTTTTGGTCTTTCACAGTCATCAAAACAACTATTAACTCCCCTTATCTTAATTTTGAAACATATCATCTTAAAAAGATTATTTTAATTGTGATGTTTACATGGAATAGTACCCTACTCTTTTTGTCATATTGTGCAGATAAGCCTTAAGATCTGACCTTCTTTGTGAGAGGGAACTGAAAAATCATAAGTTTAAAACTGAATGTCTTGTTCCATTGTCATTGGTACTGTTTGGCTTTTGACATCAGTGTGACCAAGATTTGTTTCAGAGATTTTAGCCACAAGTCTTGTTTCATAACCAGGCGTGGTCTGCACAGCATAGTTCATAATATTTTGTCCTCAACCTCTTGCTTTATGTCCAGTAATTCAGACTGAGCGAGAGCAGATAATTTTGAAAGGCCATCAGTTTTTCTCTAAAGCAGTACAGACTGCTAACACCCTAAAGCCCTGCTGCCATTACTAAACAAAGTCAGGCTCTTGACAAAGTCTGTGATTAGGAAACCAATGTGTAGAAGGAATACTGAGCAAACATGCAATAAAACCACTTTCCTTGTCCTAGACAGATTATATTGCTTTATTGATGGAAATGGTTGCTTTTCATTTGAATTTGATTACTTCCACTGTTATGCCTTATTTATTAGCTTGCAAAACCACTTGCTTTTGTAGTTGTTTAATCTGAGGGGAACACTTCCAGCTAAGAATTCTCAGGACAGGAAATTTTCTGTGTACTTTTTGGGAGCTACCTTCTCATACATTTTGGCTCATACTGACAGTAAGGAAAAGAAAGAATATCTGATAGCCTTTAGACAAATGTAGTAGCTAGGCATTTTCTGTTTCTGTGCTATCCATTTTGGAGCATTTTATAACATGAGTGAATCTCTCACACCTTGGTAGTGTTGCTTGGCCAATTTTTTCTCCTGCTCTCTTGTGGAATATTAAGAAACTGTATATTTCAGCAGAATGTATATTGGTCATTGATAATTCCTTCTGCCTTTCCATTGAGTGATTCGCATATAATCAGTTTATTTGTAGTGCTGAGGACAGTACTATTAGGAAATTATACTTAATAAATTACTTATAAAAGTAAATAAAAAGTGACTTATAATTATTTCACAGTTCTGCTCTGTCTAATACAAAACATGTGAATTGGTGCACTCTGAATTTTTTTATCTGCAAGTGATGCACAGTATATTAAAGTCAGTTCTTAAAGCAAATAAGTTTTTTTTTTATAAAGGGTCAGAAACATGAATGCTATATTTGCTATATAATTGTTTACCTGTGGTGAATTTTTATTTTCTGTTTTTGATTTGTTAAATCAAGTTTAATTTATATGCACCTGCATAAAATGTTTCACCTGTGAGTGGAGTTTCATTTGTTTGATTTGACGTGTGCCCTGGATTTAGCAAGGAACTAACCCAACAGAAATCAAGGTTTCATATCATCAAAGATAATATCCCAGAGGATATTGTCCCAGAAGAAACCCAGGAGGGGATCCAGGTTGCAATATATTTTATTGGACCTGATTAGAATGTTCTGGATTTCTGGTTTTGATTAGCTCAGATTTTCATATTTATAGTGAGCCTCTTGTATGTGGGTGTACAAGGGAGGCAAAGAAATACTTGCACCACTCTAATTTTCTATCTGCTTCTCTGTGTTAGGCTCTGCTATCCAGGCTGGATTACTTTTCTCTCTTCCACTTTTTTATCTTCTTCATACTCTTTACATCTTGTCCCTTGTGCTTGGTGCAAAGGGAATGCTTTTAATATTATTGGTTTTCTTTTCATCCATAAATGACCAGGAAGTATTGCTTCATCCACCCAATATACGAGGGTTTTTTTCTTTTCCTTTCTTTTTCTTTTTTAATAGTTATGTTTTGAGAAGTGTGGCTTACTTTGCATACTTTTTTACTCTATGAGATATCTTAAAGAAGTTCTAACAGCTTCTTTGAATAAACTTGATGGATGAACTACTAAATTCTTTTGGTTTAAGTAGTAGCTCTACTAGTGTACTGAAGAAGATTTCTTTTGGAGCTGTTACAGTCTACAGGGGACATAATCCACATGAATTAATGTGGCATTTCCTTCATATGAATTTTCTGCCTTAGAGCTGCTTTTATGTTTTTTGTAAGAAGTTTAGTAGAATAGACTTTTAAATATCTGTTGGTATCCAGAACTGTTATATTATCATAGCGTACTTTTGTACTTAACATGTACAAGTAGAAATAAGCTGTGGCATTTTTATTCTTTCTGTGGGTTTTTTTTTTTTTTTTGGTTAGAATTTAGTATTTAGTGCTGTGTATTAAGTAATTAGGCCAAGAAGGCGGAATTTTTGTGAGTATGCTGGTGCTTAAAAATGTATCTTGCTGTCTGGTGGGGTTTCAAATGGGCTTTTAAACTATTGCCTAGTTGCCCAGTAGTTCCTTTGGTACTTTAAAAAGTGCCCTTAGGAATGCCTGCTTTCATCTTTCAGTCTCTCAGTAGCATTGCAGATTTGTCTCTGAATGTTTGATTCTTCCAAGAAGAGGTCTAAATGCAGGGGAAGTTCAATTCTTTTGATAAACAAACCAGTAAAAATATATGGCAATATTAATGAGCTAGTTCTGACTTGAGCATCTGAATTTTCTGTTTCTAAATGAATTTGTGAATAACATTGGAATCTGTGAAGCCACTTCATTCTGGAATTAATTTTAGGATTGGTCTGAGGAAAAAGCATAGTAGTATAATAGTATAAAATACTATTATATTTGCAAAATACAATTTAGTTTTATTTTGGAAAATGTTTCTGAAGAAACATAGAGTTAACTTCTCTTCAGTAATGAAGTCACTTGAGTGTGGTGTGCACTTAGTGTAGGGAAACTTATTTTGTGTGTTTACTCTACCTCACTTCTTGTTCTGGAATTCTTTTCCCTAGCATCAGCACAGCTGCATCATCCATTTCCACAGTCCTTTTAACCTCCGCTTTTAATTAAAAAAAAATTAAATCAGATGCTGTTTAAAGCTTCCCATTTAGTTTTGGGAAAATAAAAGTTCACATCTAGCTTAGACGTGTGTGAACAGCTGTTAAAAGCCACAAGCAAAACGATACTTATAAAAGTGGTAGGGGGAATTTTAAGAGCAAGCTGCCAGTTTGACTGTACTTTTCAATAGCTCTTCACTTTCAGCCAAATGGTTTTAACAATAATTTTCTTTGAAAAAACCCTTTTTTATAGAACCAGCAGCCCAAGCAGTTAGGCCAGTGGTAATACGAGGCAAGTTGCCATTTCTCTTTAACTTTTTATGAAATTTTTCTTTGAATCTGAGGAAATTGCTCATTAGAGAGGTTGGAGGGGCTGATGTCCACCCATGCCCACCCACATGTAAGTACATCTGTCCCCATTTGATTCTAATGAGGGATCTTGTTCATTGAAATTCCCAAGTTCCAAGACTAAGCATAATACTTCCCTTGTGCCATATTTTGCAGGCATTATAGCCCTGCTCGTGATTTAAGTATTTTGAGGTAATCATAGGATTTCTCTTTTTTAGTCCAGGTTACAAAATCTGATTAAAATCAGTTGGACAGAAACAGGCAGAGAGTTTATCAGATATTGAAGATTTAAAAGAAAGATTCAAGATTTTAGACTATTTCTTGTTCATTCCACTTTCTGAAAGAGAAAAACAAAAAGTAGGTCCTTCAAGAACATTTAGTCTTGCTGATATTGAGGGTCATGGGGCTAGAGTGTAAAATGCTCTGTGACCTAATATTCCTGTATGCATATCTCTGGAATTTGTTGGAGCAATTTTTTCTGATCCTGTCCTGGCTGGTCTGTTCCATAGGCGGTCGCTGCAAGGCTGTCCCGGGTGTCTGGTGGCACTTGGGGCAGGTGTGACTTGTCACACCAGGTTGCCCTGTGGTAGGGCCATACTGAGTTACTTAGCTCGAGCTTCCTGTGTCAGTGCTCATTCAGAGCTTGCAGCTGGATGTGGAATTGTCTTCAGACAGTTGGGGAGCATGTCAGGTAGATGGCTGTAGTCATGGAATGTTTTGTGTGGCAGCAGAGATGCTACTGAAGTTTCTTCAAAGCTGCATTTTTTTTTTTTTTTAATTGAGGTTGTTGGGAGTGTCTGTTTGCTTTTAATCTTAGCAGATTACAGCCTGTCATAACTGGTGCTTTCCTGTGTTGGGGTTTCCACACTTAGGGAAGTACCTTCAGCATCACTTTTGCTCCCAGCAGTGGGGCCTGTGGTGTACAACCAAATACCTCGTGTTCAAAAGTTTGGTGTGGCATTCAGTTAACACATCTGTCTTTGCAATATGCCCTTGTTTGCTTTGCGTGGGTAGCTGCTGAAGATGAGTTGGGTTGCAATGTAAATTCTTTTAAAGTTACTTGGTCATTGTTTTCTCCTTATATGTCTCTGAGTATGTTGTGACTTTATAGTATTAGAAAGCAGGAACCCGAAAAGCTTATCACTTCCAGTTTATTGGTGTCTCATTTTTATGTTTAGTTTGAATTCCCTACAAATTTCCTACTGTCATTTCTGAAATGAAAAGAAGAAACAAGTAGGACAAGCAAAATACCAGGTGAGTAATTTCCTTCTAACACAATGTGTGCCCCTGGTGCCATACTGCAAAGCTCTGATAAGACTGGGATTGGAATTTTGGGTATGAATCTCAGAATTATCCTCCAGAATTGAGGAAAATTTAGGTGATCACAGTTTACACAGGAGAGCAATGATGACAAGAGGAATGAAAAAGCTTTTATATGAGGAGGAACAATAGATTGAGTTTCCTAGCAGTCAGAAAAAGTGTGTATACAAGTGGGTGTATAAAACCATGAAAAGAGGGTAGAGAACAATTAAATGGCATCTTTTCAATACAAACCCAAGGAAATCTCATGCCTTTTTATTAAGCAGCAAGCTTAAAATAAACTGGTTAAATTACTTTTTCACATTGTGAACAACTAAATTGTGGAAGTCCTATTCATTTTAGAATCCAAAAAGTGCACATGGCTTCAGAAAGGAACCATGGAGAATTGTGGAGGGCTGGCCCACCAGTGGCTATAAAACATTTCAGCTGTACTCCTGGCAACCTGGAGATGGAGTGTCAGGCTGAGGAAATCGGGCTGTCTCAAAGTGAGGTGTGTATCAAGGAGTGATCTCTGTAGTTGTACTGTTTCTTATTTTCCTGCCTCAGTACCTGCTGCTTGAATGCTCTGTAGGGGAAGTTGCTGGTATGGATTATGCCATACCTCCAAGTACTGGATTTAAAAAAAACCCAAATTCACTCTCTTGAGCTGTTGCAACTCCTCACCAAGTCAAAGCTCCAAAATACCCTCTAGGACAGTGAACAAAATACCTCCACACATCCTTGCAATTTTGACCTCAATGCCTTAGCTTGTGTAGCTGTGTGTTACTTTGTAGCTGGTTGGAACAGTGCAGGTCGGGGAATGTGATCTGGATTCTGGTGGTTGCTCTAGAGTCTTACTTATTTTTCAATACAATTGGCTTTGGATAAAATAATTAGGAAGTCTGGGGGACAAAGAAGTACTGAGTACTCAGTAGTCCCTGGTAATTAATTTTAGACCTTCAGGGTCTTTCTTTGAAGTATCTGCTCTTAACCAGTTCAACTGTGTGAATCTCATTGAGTTTTCTGAAAACCCAATTTCTTGCCTAGACTATGTTAAAAAACATTGTGGTACTGAAGAGTTCTAAGAATCTAAGGTGCTGCTTAATATATTTTTATTATAATGTTTTAAATGAAATGTTGATGTTGGCATAAATTTGTCAAAGAGAAGTCAGCGATGGCCTAAGCAATATTTAACCATTAACTAAAAAAGGTTTTTTACTCTATTAATTTAGAACACTTCACCCATGGAAATTGTGCCTGTAGAAACTCTCAATATGTATTAGAAGAGGAGGAGTGTTCTAAGTCACAAAGAAATAAGGTCATCAGCAGGGTTTTGCTAAAATTTTAGTAGAAAATATCTTTGGGTTATTTGAAAGGGACTTGTTAACTTCTTGATGCAAAATCTTTCCTTTTTCAAACCCAGCAAAGGAAGTACTACTGATCCTTGAGGACTCAAAACTGTAAAAAGTAGATTGGGTTTGTTTTACTGTTTGAGGTCATGACTGACCAAATAATCTGGGAAAATACACTTTCAGCCACTAAGTTCTGCATTAAGTAAGATGTAGCTGATTTCTCTAGGTTAAACAGAAATGGAATGAAGCAGAAACTCTTAAAATCACCTTTGGTTTTAGGAAGTTTAGAGAAGAAGTGTTAAAAGGTTTACAAAAAAACGTTCCAGCTGAACCCTAACTTACTTGCTTAATATTTTCAAATCAAGATGAATCCTGACAAAAGCTTGTGAGTGCATACACGTGTTCAAATTTAGCTGTTCTCAGTGGTGTATTTCCCGCAACACAGCCTGGTCTGAGCTGGTTTTGTGGTTGACTTCACCCAATTTCACTTTTGTCATCTGCAGTTGTGGTAGCACTGCACGGAGTGAGTTCTGCTCACTAATCCAGCCTCAAATGAACAGAACAAAGAGGAGTTATTTTTGAATGAACATGTGGATTTCTTCTGCATTGGTGCTATCACATGAGAAGCTTTGGAAGTGCTAGTAGCAGGAAAAGCCAGTAGGCAGGAAAAGCCAGGATCATCCCTTTGGTTTGCAATTATGGTGGCTTAAACTGCTAAAGAAACTGTCATTTTTCTAACTGATTTTAGGCCAGCCTCTTCTGCTGAACCATCTACATTCTTGATGAAAGTCTTTTGAGTGTGAGGTTGGTTTGGTTATTTTTTTTTTGTGTTTGTGTGTGAGAGAGAAACAAAAAGAAGGAATTGGATTGCTTTGCATAGGCAGATGGCTAGGTTAGCTCTGAGTATGGGCCCTCATTTGTAACAAATGGTGTATAAAATACTTTTCTTATCCCCTTGGTTCCTTTATGCATTATATAGCTTTTAAAGTATTGGATAAGGTCGTTAATGATTTTTGTTCAGTCCCTTATGGCTGGCTTGCTGACTTGGTTCCTTCTGCTCGTTTGAGACTGGTTAATACAGTAAAGTTGCAATATTAGTATAATCTGTCTTAGTGTATCCACTATTTGATGTTTTAATTTTGTTTGGGAAAAGGCTTTTGTAGATTTCCTCAATATCTGAGTCAATAATAGCTTTCTGGTTAAGCTAATGAAGTTCTGGACCACATGTTCACATCATGATAGAAATTTATGTAAGGGAGAAATGAGCTGTATACTCACTCTGCTCAGAGGCAAGAGCAGTTCTTCAAGACAGTGATGAACCAACTAATGTATTCAGGTGGGTTTGTGTTTTTTTTGCCTAGATGACTAGATGGTGATAATGAAATATGTGTGTTGGCAAATGCAGTTTGTACTGTTCATTTCTACTGTCAGCTCTGAAATCATCATACTGTTAAGAATAAATAGTTTGTATTCAGTTCTTTGTAGTCTTTGAAATGCTGTGGCTTAGTTTAAGAATTAGCTAATAAATTTACTGTCATTGATCTGAATGTGCCTGAGTTTAGTTTCTTTTTTTATAGTTAATTGAAGTATTATATTTATTTACTAAGCAGCCTCATTTTTTTATTATAAAAAGTCATTTTAATCTAAAATTCAGTTGCACTATTAATTTTTTAACTGCCAGTTGAAATCAGTTTGGCTTAGTAATAATTAGTTACAAAAGCTTCCAAATGGAAGAAAAACTGGGCTGCTGTTAAACAGGATTTGATACACATGGAACAGTTAAGCAGTAATAAATTGCCTAGTAACTGAGTAATTTCTCTCAGATATGTGCCAATCTTGTCTCTACATTGAAAAATTTTGGAAGAAGAACTGATGTTTGAAATTGCTTAATGCTGGAGGTTTATTGTAATAACAGTAATACTGACTTGGCCTGATCTTTGAACATTTAAGGCTTGCTTTTATATCCCAGTGAATGATTTCATGTTCATTTATAATTTTTGTTGTGGGAGAGTTCCCAGAGGGGTATGTAGGAGAAGCACTAAGTGTCTCCAACTCCTTACTACATCTGCTCCACAAATCAGGCATGGAAGGGCCCTGGAGTTGACCTGGGTTGGCTCTGGTAGGAGCAAGTAATTCAGAGTATTGGATAAAAACATCACACTGGAGAGGACAGCCAAACATAGCTGTTGGCCTGCAGTCAACAGAAGCATACCTGTGGAAACAGTCTGTGTAGATGGATGCAGCAGTAGCCATCAAGAATGCTGGCATGGGTCCTCTGAGGAATTGTTATTTATTAGGTAAGTGCTTTTTATAGAAGTAAGTTTGTTATTAATAGTTCATTTCCATGGCTTCATGAAATATATTACTCTGAGATATGTTCCTATGCATTATTTGGAAAACACTGTTTTAGGAATTGCTAGGTAAGGATAAGACTTTTTGCTTGATGTTTTAAATGTCCAGATTTACTGTTCTTTGGAAGAAAGTACTTGTCCAACTGTACTTAGTCTGGAAGGGGCTGTATAATGTTTGCATTATAGGCAGAACTGGAAATCAGTTCCAAGATTTTGTAGAGGTTTGGTGGGGAGAGGGCAGATGGAATTAGTTTTGACTTCTGTCTATAGCTACAGACTGCATCTCATATCTTAATAAAGAGATATCTGCCTTTAATAATATGAAAAAATGAGTTTTTCATACGCAGTAATGAGACTGACTTTGTTAACTTGCCAGCCCTTTTCAGTGCTGAGAAGGAATTCAGCCCTTGCGTGCTCAAGGAAGCTGCAGTTCCACAATTGGTTGGCCTTGTGGTGAAGCCCGTTTGCAGCTTGAAGTTACCACCACTGCTCCACGGGAAATCGGATCTGAGACTTGATCTGGGTTAAACAGAGCAGTCAAAAAGAAATGGCTATTTTTAACATGGATCAGCTCACTGAGCTTGGTAAGCTCACAGGAGTTGCATGGCTTCCTAAGTAGGTGAGGAGAGAGTAGTTACACTGTGCCATGAAGGTGGGAATGAAGAGTGGGACAGGTGAGACTTTCCAGACTTTGGTGCTGGTATCAGTAGGTCTTGAAACTGTGACTGCAGAGGGAGAGAGATGAGAGTGACTGAAGGCAGGATATAAGAAATGTATAAGTTTTCATAAAGATCCCAAGACTCTGAGTTTATGAAATTATAGTGAGCTTTATATTTTATGCCTGTCAGTCCTATAAATCTTTGTGAATTTTAGAATTATATAAAGTATTAGTCCTCTTAGTACTTAAGTACTTAAGAGATGATGACTATACCTTGTCCTGATATTGATAAATTCAGTGATGATGTAGTAGATAGGTGAAAATTAGAGAAAATAATTGAAAGAGGTTAAGAAAAGCTAATCCACCTATGGCTTGTGGATATATTGGACTAGCACCATCTTCTGAATGTTTGGTACATTGCAACTTCATATCTTCAATGATGCACTAAAGAACACTTAAAAATAATGTTCTTTCAACATAGATTTTCAGAAATTGCGTTACTATAATATCTTTTTTTGCACTCTGTTGACCTTATGGAACTGTTAAACGCAACCAAAATAACAGATATCTCTATTTGGATTAGTAGGAAAACAGGCTTTTTGTTTTTTACCCTTTTTAAACTTCTGTCCTAAAATACCTTTGGTAATTTAAGGAGGAAATTTATTTTTGAAAAAATCTATTGAGCCCAGCAGTTTGTCACTAGTAGCTCAGCTAAATCAGTCTAAGCATTTTTTTAAACTTTCATTAAGCCTGATAAAAATAGTTTCATGTAGAATCAGAGTAGAGTTTCTCCTTTTTCTGTCAGCAAGCCTTGTTTTGAAGTGCTAGGGCAGTCTTCGAAGTTTTTTACAGGGAACTTTGGAAACTACTATCAAACCTAGTAATGTCTAATCTAAAGAGAAATGGGGTTTTTGACATTAGGCACATAGCCATGAATTTGCCCGTAGTAGTGCATATGAACATTTTAAAAACATATTGCAGCCATTGCAGTGTTAAAAATACTCTGAAAAGATAATGAATCAAATATTTCTGTGTTTCTTATATGTTGTTCTGTGAAGAGTAGTCTTATGGTGGTGAGCAAAAATCTTTATTCTAAGTGGTATGACTTTGTTGATATTGCTAAAATGTTAGCAATTAGAAAATGATGTCTCACTTAAAACTTGATTTTTTTTCTATGTGTATGCTTAATTAATGTGCTTATGAAGGATACTGGATCAAAAAAGTGAAGTACTGTATATATTGCTTACAGAAAATTTTAAGAATGAGAGGAAATGCTGCAACTAGAGTTTGAGATACAAAAGAATTATTAGGTATTTGCATGCTCAGCTGTATTTGAGTTATGGTTCTTCATTAACAGAATTTCTGTTTCTCAGAGATGGTTGTATTAATGCTACTGCTGTATAATTTATAATTTCATTAAACATCTCCTTGTCTAATGCCAGTGTTCTAGTGTGCCTCTGGGAACTGGAATTAATCTACATGGTATTGGGCATTGGGGATTATGGTTTGTGTGAACACAGCTTATTTTTATTTGCTTTGCTTTCTCAGCATCATTCAATAAACATTTTCAACTGTGTTTCTGTCCTGTGTTGGTCACTGTGCCTGTCCTGTGATTTTTATAATTAAACTAATATAGCAAGAAAAATTCAGCTGCCCTAGGCTTTTTCTCATTTCTCTTTGTCTCTAGGAAATGGCTACTCATAAAGATGTTTGAGTCTAGATTAACACCTTTGACTTAATAACCTAAATTTCTCATTGGCACAAAGATTAGGAAGCCTGAACACAAGTGTAAAAGAAGATGAAAGATGATTTAGTGCACAAAGCAGTAAATTGAAGGTTTAGTGAAATTTCCTGTGATCTTAGCAGGGCATTAAATTTATCTTTTCATATCTGTTTCATTTTCCCTTTGTAAAAAAAAGAATAGTGTTTGTCTAATTTACTGGGAAGCAAGTCAGCAAATGATCTATTACTAACTGTAAAGGGTTTGTAAATTGGCAGTAGGGGCATGTAAGAATCTGACAGACTGGATAAAAAGTGACAGTGAACAAATTGTCTTCTCTACAGGTGGAGCTTGTAGTCTTAGGATATATTTGTGTTGAAAGTAAAAACTAATTAAGCAAAGGTGTGAAAGAAGAGAACATTAAAGTCTTGTGAGATGATACTCTTTAGAGAGTAGCATTACTTTGCTGAAACCAGGCTGTTCATTCTCCATACCAGAATCCAGAAAAGTGTTTCATGTTGTTTCATTCACAGTCTCACTTGATTGTTGAGCTCAGCCTAAAGGATGTGTTTGTTTAGGTCTGTACACTGCAATAAACAGAGATATGTCATAAAATCATCTGCACAGAGGTGTGTGCACCACATCTAAACTTCTTGTGCCTTGATTACTGCATTCTGAGTTCACTGTCTGCTGCCTCGATGAAAATTCAGTGTATTTAGCCACTTGAGTTTCAGGGTGGGGAGAAGACAGTCAGCAATGCCCTTCATCCACCTCTCCTGCTTCCTGTGGCCTTACGATACCCTTTCAAAAAGAAAAAAAAAAAGCAGAGTAGTTCCAGTTATGTTTTAGTCCTAAAATAATATTCAGTGTGATAGAACTTTATATTAATAATTTTTATTAATTTGTTTAATAGTATAATCTTTTCTGAATACTTGTTTCCAAGAATGTCAGCATTAGGGGTAGAGATAAGTGGTACAGGTACCTAACAGAAGGGATCAGATTCCAGCTGTCAGTGTAATCTTAGTCTGTTAGGTCGAATGAGAAATGGTTGCAAGAATTTCTGCCAAGAATTTATTAAAAATGAAAATGGGAAATGTCTAGCTGGAAAAAAAAAATATCCTTATTTTCTCTTTAACTGTCTCTTCAAGCTGTGTAAGCCAATCATCTGTCATCCTAGTTTTGAAAAGAAACTTGGGTGTATTGTTTTTTATCTTCATAAGAAATTTTACTTTTGTATTAAAAGATGCCTGCTGTTTGTATTTGCAAAGGTTAACATCATCTTAAAAATGACTTGCCTTCTACCAGACATTAAACATGCTTGTTATTGGGCAAGAATCCTGTCACACTGTGTCCTCTTTAGTTAGCTGCACTTGGTGTGCTGAGATGGAGGCATTTACTTCTGGCTGCTCTTCTTGTTTTCTGTTGAAACCTACTTTAAATCTTGCAAGTGCTAACCTCATTAACCTAAGGTGCTCAAGAAGCACTGTGTTTTAGAGTTTTAGCAGAAGTGCTGTAATTTTTTATTGTTTAACTGTATTTGAAAGTCTCATTTAATATGGGATATTTTTTGTAAAAAGAAGTTAATGTAATAACTGCAGCTATTTTCATAAATGCCAGACAACTTGTCATGGTAAACACATTCATTTTTATTATTTTCTCATATTAGAGCAAACTGTCAGCCTCATCAATTTGATTTTAATTGTCAAATATTCTTATTCCAAGAAGCTCAGATTTTTTGTCTTTGTATGACATTTTTTGGACAAGAAAGATAACCACGTAAACTGTATACAAAGAAGTGGAGGCCTATATGAGAGGTGTGCATAAAACCATGCAAATCTCATTCACAGGCATGATGTCTTTTTGGTTTTAACCAGAGGCCTAGGAATCGTTCACCTTTCCTTTCCCATATTAGGCATACATTTTCATGTCTTGTATCTGTAGGAATTTGTCTTTTGGAAGGCACTCAGATCGTAGATTTGTCATTTAGAAAGCTGTATTTTTCTTTATTGTAATTGAAAAGCATATTTACTGATAGTTCTATTTTTTTTAGAGAAGGAAGTGTTACAGTGTTTTGTAGTTTTCAAGCTATCATTTTTTTTGCTTTCTGAAACCAGTGATTTCCTGTTGTAGCTGGAAATATTAAGTGCAGCAACAACTATTATTCTGCCTTAGCAAGTCTTCTAATACAACATTTGATTTGTTACTATGTCCTCATAGGAAAGCATCAGCAGTAGAGTGTACATGACAGTGAGAAAGTAAACACATGCTTGCAATCAAATTAATGTATTTCATCTGTCTTCAATTAATAACAATCTGTCATGCTATCTCTCTGAGAAGTGGCATAAACAGTTTATTTTGTGTTTGGAATAACTTCCTGGAGGTAGTTAATGTGACATGTAGTTTGTCTGACATGAGTATAACCAGATCAACACTCTAGATGTTTTCTTGATAACCTAAAAAAATTACTGAGAAAAATCTGTACTGGAACTATATTTATATTTCATTTTGAGCTTCCTTAAATCAGAGTAGGGGCATAGTTTTCAGGATTTCCATGAAAAAGTTTTCTTTTCTTGGCAGTTATACAATCTTAGTGTGAGAAAAAGATTGAAAGTATTAACAGAAAATTAACTACGTAAAGCTGCAGTTTGCACTCTGACATTTGGGATTGAATATTTGAGAATGTGTGCAGTAGTAATTTAGAAGTACCAAATCAAAATAGATTTTCAAAAAGCTAGCTGATACACAAAGTCTAGTAGTGCTGCAGACCTGGTACCATTCATTGGCAAATTAAGTTATTATTTCTGTATAAAGCTGGTTATATTGGATAATAATAATTAGATACTAGATTTTTTTTTAAATAGCTCCATGTTTTAGTGGGAATGCAGTAGGTTGCTGGTAGTGGGAATGCAGTAGGGAGGGTTTTTTGTTGCCCTTCTTTTTTTCAGTTTTTTCTTTGGATTGATAGTAAAATTAGGATTAAAACAGGTGATATTGCTTATGGCAGAAGAGGCATGAAAGGAGTTTCCTTCTGGCCAGAGCAATGGGCATGCTGAGCTTTTCTCCCTTGACATGCTACGAGACAAAGGTCTGATAAACTGAAAAGTAAATCATATTGCCTAGGATGTTGTTGTCAGTGTTCAGCTTTATTTCTGGTTTATTTTTTAGAATAGTGGATATTTGGCACCTTTTGGAGAAATCCCTCTTTTAATTCCCTTTTTCATACATGTTTGCTTACGCACAGAGGAAGCGGAATGGTCACATTCTGGAACTGAACTGACTGTACTTGTTGAGCAGCCTGCACTGCATGAGGACAGTGCTGTTTAACAGTATTGTTGTCCTCAGTCTGCTAGGATTTCAGGTGCCCAAGCTAGCTTTGTTCTTAAGAAATCAGTCAGAAATTATACCAAAAAATAGGATGAAAAAGACATTGTCGTACACAGACCCCTTTTTTATGACCCTGGAGTATTTTCAGAAGAGAAAATGTGTACATAATTTTAAGCACATGTAAATCAAATTAATAAATTATTAAAGCATTTTACTTGTCATGTCTGTGTGGGCTAATCGTGATAGCTCATTATTTAAACATTATGTAATTGTATACCTTGTGTGCACAGCTGCAAATACTTTGCAGAAAGATTTATATTTCATTTTTCACAGCATACTATAACAGAATATATTTTTGTGTGGTACCACAGATTAATAAAGATGTTTACTCATAACTTTAAAAGTACTCTTAGTTATATTGAAATATGAAATAGCTACAATATGTAAGAGAACTAAAAAACCAGGGAGTTGCAACTTCACTTATGTGTTACTACCAGTTTTAATGGAAAATACTGTTATCAATTAAAAAAAAATTCATCTTAAAGAGAACTGCCCCTTGCAGTTTTTACAATTCAAGGTCTGAAAGTGGAAGATTGTCAGATTTGGGGGGAGAGGCGTCCCTTTACTGAAACTCTAAACTGTCTCTCATGTTTCTTTCCGTGCCTATGGTTTAGAAAGTGGATTGGCTTGTTATCACTGGTATAATCATTGAAAACAGCTTGCAGTTTGCAAGTGTAATCTCACAATCCAGGGAAAGTGCCAACAAACTATTAAACACTCAGACTTGCTTCACATTATACTCAGTTGTCCTCAGCAAGTACCATCACAAGTTTCTCACCTGCTTCGAAGTACCTGTTCAAATTGCCTTTTTGTGTTTCTTCCAGAATTACCTGGAAGGAAGATTCATGCAAATTGGTTGTTTTCCTACTTAAAAAAATCCTGTAATTTTACATGGAGCTCTTCTCCAGTGATGTTATGAAGAGAGTGACAGTCCTGGGGGAAAGAGAGAGAAATAAAATGAGTAGCAGCCTTTACATTCTGCACAAATGATGCTCTGTTGTCTTTTTAAAAAAGAGTATGTGCAGTTATTTGCCTATATGGTTTTGAAAGATTATAAAACCAGAACATTTATCATTCTTCTGCTGATGACTTATATTTTAAAGTACTTCCTGGCTTTCTCTTTGTACCAGTTGTATTGGGTAAATTGTATTTTATTATTGCCTTAATTTTAAGACAATATAGTTCTGGGATTTGATATCACACTTTATCCCTTGCAGCAAACTGAACTAATTATATTGGTCCTAGCTCCTGGATTTTAGAGAAGCAGTTGAATTAAAGTAGTGTTTAAGCTGCTACATCAGATGTGGTGTAGTGGAATGGAAATTATGGTCTGTGCATGGTGGTGCTGCGTGGCTCATTGCAGGCCATTTTTTAACTTATGGAATGAGGCAAACATCTAAATAGTGGAAGAGAAACAATGGTGACATTAATTTATTTACCATTAGTGGTTTCAGAGTCAAAAGTAGCAGAACTATTCCATCAAGATGGGATTGCTGTTGAATGGCTGGGTGTGGGTAGATTGTAAAGCACTCATTTGTTTTTTATCTACTACTTCTTAAGGTTTTTCCATTCCCTTGCCACAGCCCAATAAACTAAAATTTCACTGACTTACTCTTAATTTCTCAAGTAAATTCATATAGGCTTTTGACTTTGAAGAACAATTTATGCTCTCTCAAGTGTTTCCTCAGAATTTTTAAATCATAGGATAGATATCTTGCCTTGCAATTATTTTAAAGTGTGGTTTCCTTTTCCATTTTTATTTAGCATTGTCCATGAGATGTTCGCTACAAATAATTGATGTATAATAACAGATAAATATATCTATATACATATATATATGGGGAGTTATTGAAAATGCTTTTGTAGGTGACCTGAAGATATAACCTAATCAAATCTCTCTGGTTATAACTTAAATTACTGTTTTGTCCTTATCTTCTTTGAAATGTCACTTGCTCTCCACAGAGATGGCCGTGGTAGTGTTTACATCTTTTCCCTTACCTAAATTCTGCAGTGATGTTTTTACCATTTTTTTCCTACGCTGGTTTTGGCTGGGGTAGAATTGGTTTTCTTCCAAGAAGTCTTCAGGAATGCCTTAGAGGGAGTATCCTTGGGATTTCTGTGGGAGTTCAATTCTTTTCTCCTAGATTCTGTTTTCTCTTTTCACCTAGCTAGATCTCTGTTTAATCTCATCTATAAATCAAAATGGAACTCCCTGGAATTCATGAGAAGCAAGCATTTTAGTAAGTCTTCCTACTTTTACTAAAGCAGATGTTGATCTATGCTTGCTCAGTCTTTAAAGGGAGATTTTCACTTGGATCTGTTTGCCTTGCTGAGAGCTGTGTCTGAATTCCCAAAGTTTCTAATCTGTTTTTGTTGTTCTGGTATCTTTATGGGATTTCTGCACATACAGATGTGTATTGACCTGTTATGGAACAGCAGTTTATCTTGCTAGTGTGATTGAAATGACTCTTCATACTAGAAAAACTTAAAGACGAATGTTTAGTCTTGTTTTGGGGAATCAACAAGATGGGCTCTTCAGAGGATAAGCAAGGCAATGGAGATAAATTTTGGAGAATATCAGGCAGCCATGTATTTTTTATAGTTGTCACTTGAGGCTTTAAGTGTGTATTTTAGGCATAAAAATGAACAAAACTGTAACAGCCTATATTGTGAATGCCTTTTCTTTGAAAGAGACTTTGAATATACTTTGGAGGCTGATGGGCCCCCTTTTTCTGTCCTCATCAGGCTAGTCAGGGGAACAATACTGTGACCTATATCTCCCTCTCTTTCCCTCGTTGACATCCCTCTGCTTCTCCTGATACATGTTTTCATGTAGTTTATTTAAGTATTCCATTTAATGCAAATATATTAAGTGGTTCCATTCTAGCCAGGGAATTAGCAATGTACTCCTTTGTCATTTTAACTATTGCTTTGGTTATTTATACTTTTAACTGCTCTTTCTGCCTGTTGATCCCATTTTTAGGATGTTTAGCATTTTTAAAATGGTAGATCAAAGAAATACCCTCACTGCATTCTCCTAAGTTTACACATCTTGGGCTTGTAATAGCTTCTCACGATCACAGAACATACTTTAATGCAGATAGAAGAGTTTGTATTCAAGCCTTCGACCAAAAATACTGGTTTGTAACATTTGTCACTGCAAACAGTTAAATCTCTTTCTACTTTTCAAACTTGTGTCTTGTGTTCTTTTGTCTCCTTTATACATCCCATTGTGAATCTCTAGCCATCAGTTTGTATTCTACTTGGTAAAAATGAAGCTGTTAATTTTGCCCTGCTGTTACCCTGTTTCTCATTCCCTAACAATGAGGAGGATGACTGTACCATCTGGCACGTAAACTTCACTTTGGACCTTTCTCTAAATGTTTTGTGTTTGAAGTGTGGCCAAATCTTGCAGATCCCTTCTTTGAGACCTTTGTTAGATATGGCCTAGCATTACCAGAGCTAAAATGTTCTCATTTTGTATCTAAATTTCAATAATTCCTTTTTCTTGGCCATTGCTATGTTATCTAGTCATTTAGAATATTCTGCAAGATAATTTTCCTGGTTAGTAAAATCAAACTGTATTTATGTATCTTATTCGCTTTCTTTCTATGCAAAACTTATTTGTCTTTGCCGTTAAACTTTTCATGGCTTAAGTGCATTCTTGTATCATTCTTCATCCCAAGATACCTATTCCTGCTGTTAATTGGCTTATCATATGAGCCCACATTGGCCAGCTGTTAGTTTTCTTTCTATGAAGTCTCTGCATTCTTTATAAACATCTTTTATAGAAAATAATTTTTCTCCTCCAAAGCTCTCCCTAAAGTCTTTTTGCTGTGGTGTCTAAATAAAAGCTGGACGAGACTTATCTCCTGGTGTGCTAAGAATTCTGCCTGTTGAGCTGACCAATGTCAGATGTTAAAGAAAAAGGACTGGAGGGTAACTGTTCATTGTCTTAATCATAGAATTACTGAAGATCAGCTAATGTTCTTGGCCTGCGGGCAGTGCAAAGGAATTGGGCTCAGGATCGCTGCCTTTCATTGGCTTCCAACTGCAGTTCTGGGTAGTTAAATATTTATTAACTCTTGAAACTCTTCTTGTACGAAAAATGTGCCTTTTCCACCAAAAGCTAACGTAACATGAATCACCTGACATTTTGTGGGTCTGAATGCACACATGGACAGTCACCTGGCAGTTCCCTGGCATGACAGTGCCTGCACAGTTCAGAGCAGACAGCCCGAAATTCAGGAGGCAGAAAGTGAAATACTCGTGACTGGGGAGAAGGACTGAGCAGTACACAGAATTTGAAAATGTAATTACACCTTGAATTTTCACTTTCAGTCTGTTTGTTTCTATGATCTTGTGTACTTCAATTTCTCTTCTGTAGTAAAGTTTATACTCCACTGACCATATATTATTATAGATGTTTCTTCATAGAAAAAAAAAAGGCT
Source organism: Polioptila caerulea (assembly GCA_013397295.1). Taxonomy (NCBI): domain Eukaryota; kingdom Metazoa; phylum Chordata; class Aves; order Passeriformes; family Certhiidae; genus Polioptila; species Polioptila caerulea. The sequence continues at coordinate 420,960 of VYXF01006265.1, read as the reverse complement.
TTTGAGGATATGATTTCCAATGTGCCTGTGGCATTTTCTTCCTGGAAATTAATCAACCTTTTAGCCTGTTGTTTTCATTGTACACTATTCTTTCCTTCCTGGGAAAGAGAGTTTGAGAGAGATTGTAACTAGTGAACTTGTTTTTATGTATTTATGTAAGCATGTCTTGGTATTTTAAAAGAATATCGTGTAAATGCTGTCTATCTGTCTGTTTACTTAGTTGTATTGTAATTGTGTGTAGGATTTTGAAGTTCAGGTATAATCGGAGAAATACAGTGAGTGAAATCCAGAGATGGGGTTAAAGTTCCTTTAAAAGTTCATGAGATAAAAATAAAGAAAATACGTTTTTATTTTTCCCTAAAGAGTAATCTCACTGTTGATTTTTCCAAGCCACACTTAAAACTAATATGTGAAGTATAAAAATAATAGTTAATAATGAAATATTTTAGGGAGTATGCTGTATTTTATTCTTAAAGGCATTTCAAAAGAGTCTGTTTTTTATCTTGGTAGGTTTTTTCAGAAAAAAAAATTAAATGCATGAGTTTTTAATACAATTGTTATTGATTTCAGGCTTTATTTTAGTAAATGCATTTGTTCTTTCATGTTTTATGAAACTTCATTGCATAGTGTACATTTAGTATTATGGAAAAACTATACTAGAAACATTAGTGTTAATAGCTTAGTATTTTATTCTTCACAAATTAATGTCTGTGGTTACTGGATGATTTTAGGCCTGTTCTTACAAACAAGGCCTTACTGATGTGCAAGGAACAGTAATATGTGTCAAAAACTCCACATTAACCAAGGTAAGCAGTATAAATGGGGTGTAGGAATCCCCTGTTAGGCTAAAAATCTCCAAGAGAAAATCTCCAGAGCCTACAAATTAAAGACCTCCAATATAATTTAAAAATAAAGCCTTTTATGTAGTAGGAGAGCATTTTTTCAGCTGATAATCAAATAACACTATTATACAGGCTTACTAGATTTGCAAATTTACAAGTTTTTACAAGTCAGTTGGGTCCCTTCCTCAGGAAATCAGTTGAAGTTTTTTTTTCCTGTATTAACTCAAAGAGCCTGCTTGTCCTTAAATCCTTCTGAATATATTTGCCTTATAATTTGACTACATTGAGTCAACACCCTTATAGGAACTGTAATGCAATAAAAAAAAGAGAAACTGTTCAATATAGTTTCCAATTACCTTAGGATCAGATTGGAGAAACTGGAATGTACACAATAAAACCTGCACAAGACTTGAGTTTTGTGAGATTTTGGAAGCAACCAGTGCTTTTCAGCATAAAATAGCATTTGAGAGGTTTTCTCTGCTTCCAATGGTTATAAAGTGATAAAAATGAAAATATGTGTGTGTCTTGAAATGTGCAATTTACTTTTAAAAATTTTCTGAACCACACCTTTGTGGAATTGAAAGCCTCTTATGTAAGTAACTAAGCATCACTGCTTTCACTCAGTCAAATTTTTCATTATAGTGAATGTTTTTGCTTTGCTATGTTCTGCAATAAAATTCTTTATAACTTATTTACATTTTTACTTTGGAAAAATATGTCGATTCAGATGTGCTTGGTGAATTTATTTTGTAAAAGTCTTCAGTTTACAGTGGAATCCCCAATATGCATCTTACTTGCAAACAGAATATGGAATACCAGTTCTGTCTTGTTTTAGTAGATAGCTTGCAGTAGAGTTATTACAAAGTATTTGAGCATATCCACAAATAAATTTGTACTTTAAGATATGAATTTGTTTTGTTGCATTTGGCCATAACATTTTAATTCTGGTTTCATTTTAGTTTTGCAAATAAAATTAGCCATGAATTTGTAATTGCTTTTGTTTTAGCAAATTATTATATAGAGAAAGAAACTTGCATTTGCATACACATGTAAAGGAAAGTATTATATCTGATGTGTTTCCAAGTAATAATTTCTAAGGTGGGTGTCGGGGTTTTTAATCCCGACAGACGGCGAATTTGGGGGGCGACGGTCCCCCACGAGGTCTCTGCCGNGCATACACATGTAAAGGAAAGTATTATATCTGATGTGTTTCCAAGTAATAATTTCTAAGGTGGGTAACTAAATGGGCTCCAGTAATAATTCTTCATTTCTTCAACTTCTTTTTAGTTGACTTGGAGCATATTCGTGCAGTGAAAGCTGACAAGCACCAGCGATTTTGTCAGGAAAACAATTTCAGTAGCCATTTTGTGTCAGCCAAGACAGGAGATTCTGTAAGTATGAAAAAAACCCCAAACTTGTGGATGTCTGGTTTTTTTTTTTTTCAAGATGCAGAAGTTTTATTATACATAAATAATATGTATAGTAACACATAACAAACTGTTGAGAACTCAGGGTGCTGCAGGCCCTTTTTTGCCTTCCTTAGTTACAGGAAACGTAGATCTTTGTATGAGTGCATATTATTTTTATTAAATTGCAGTGGTTTCTCATCTGATTTTCAGTTTGAGGTACAGATTTTAATGGAAATGGTCTGGCTTATGTATCAGCGTGAGAACTGAGACCAGCTAAATCTCTGTTTGCTGTCAGTCTGTAGTTAAATATATATATCTTCATTCCAGGTGGAGTCCCATCTATAGACCATCAATACAGAAATTTCCAGCAATTGGTAAATAATGTGACAAGACCCTGTTGCAATAAAAGATTTTAATATGAGTCTTGAGCCATGAGAGACATTCCCTTTGCAGGTCCATGGAAATTTGAACATTCTGGCATTTCTACCAGATGCTTTGCAGAGTACGTTTTTGAACAATCTTTTGACTCTGAGCTAACTGGGTTATTTGTTTTAGTTGGAAGTGCATGAAAGAAAATGTTCTTTTTCAGTTGACACTATCAGTCAAATTAAATCATATAATATTGTTTTGCTTGTTTCTGTCTCATGCCTAATGAGTTTGTCATTTCCATAAAACAGTCTTGTATCTGTCTCCTTAATATTGCTGTTGACAAGAAAGTTTACTTTATTTTTATATTATTGAATAGTAAAACTGTGTTCAAGTACATAGAAGTATAGTCCACAAATGGATTCACTTGTTAAGGTCTTTGATGAATCTTGTGCAGTGAACTGCCTAATTTTGTAAGATAATAGTTTTTCTGTAAAGTCTAACAATACTCCTGTTACAAATGCAGTGACTCCTGATTCTCTTTATAGTTTGTGTTAAATCCTTGGCATAGTTTTTTGTTTCAACTGTGAAAATATGGGCTTTTAATGCTAGAAACAGAAGAAAAAAATCATAATACTACACTTAGTAAAATGTCCATCTGATAAAATGTATTCTTTTCTCAAGGAGACCACCAAAATAATTTCATTTTATAATTGATCCATTTATCATTGCTAATTATGGCAGAATCTTTATTGCAACTTTTAAATGAAATCATTGATTACATCAGCACTCCACTACGTTTACTGATTGTACTTTTCATAGCTTACTGTTTAAAAATAAATGTGAACATGCAAAGAAAACATTAACAGTAAATCTCTGCCTAAATATCTACTAACAAAACAAGTAGTTTCAATACTTCGTTTTTAGTTTCAGTATAAATTTGAGTTAGCCCTTTCACTGTTCCTGCACACTGATCATTCAGAAGATAGAGTGTGATTTAAGAAGAGGCCATTCTTTGCTCCTGTGAATATAGACTAGAGGAATCTTACTCTGTTAAATGATTTGTTTTGTTTACGTCAGATTTTTCCAACAGGCTTGTTTGCAAAAGATGATTTTGTGTACATAGAAAATTCTGAAAGTTGTCTCCGGGGCAAAAAAATTTCATGGAAGATTTGTTGTAACTAAATGTGTTACTGTCCATCAAATCACACAGCTGAAGCATTGATTGCACTTGTGCTTGATGTTTTTTGCACAGAGTGTCCTCAGGGCAGGTGATGTAGCTCAGAACACCTGAGAGCTTGGTGTGGGTTAAACTAGATGTCTGGGCCTCAGAATCTCTATTCAGTATGCCCTTTCTTGTTGTGGAGGTGTTGGTAGAACAGACCAGTACTACATTAAGGAATTGAGAGAAAGACCAATTGTTTTGGAAGCTATCACACTTGGTTGGTTGTGCCACTAATTTATTTCTGGTTTCCATCTTGGGTGTTAGAAGAGATTGTGTAAATGGTATTTTTCATAATTTTCACTGAAAATGACTGGGAGCATGTACATAGATTTTTTTTTTTTTAGGTGGCAGCTGCATGATGAAAACCAATGTTTGTTAGGAATTTAGATGAGCTTAGACGAACAGCCCTGCAGATAAAATATAACCTGTAGCTTGGCAATACAGTGTTCAGCAGCAGTGCACTTAAGCTGCTCCTCTTGAACATGTCATATTCTTTAATCACATTTAAAATGCAGTTTTACCTAAACAGTAAGATAGGTGGACTGTCTTGAGATGAATTAAATGAATTATTTAAGACAGCATTGCCACCCAGTATCATGTGTTAAACCATGCCCAAAGTTTAACTCTGCCAGACTGCTGCAGGCTGGACCGCATCCTGCTTGTCCCTAGATACTTACAAAATGTACACTGAATAGAAGTATCTTCAGAACTCTTTCATACTGCTATAATTTAGAGATTTGTAGTAGAGATTTTGGTGATGTTGATGCACTCTGTTTCAGAAATCTACGTTCCTTATTTTACAATACACTGGTAATACTTTTTTGTGCTAAACATTAGTGAATACTCTTATTCATATCTTTTAGCACCAAGAGTAGTATTTGAAAGGTGAGTTGTGTAAAAGCTTGTTTAAACTTAGGTCTCTGGAGGCAGAGTAGAAGTGTTGCTTAACAATCCAGCATACTGTTCATTCCTTGTACCATTGTTGAGTTATTTTCTCACACTTTTAAACCAAATTGTAAGTACCAGATGAGGTTATTTTCAGATCTGTTTTGCACAGGTCATAATTTTGTTTAGTGTTCAAGAATGGTTTGATATATTTGAAAGAACCTCAAGGATGTCTGGTTTTAATCATTTAAATGCAATTTATTTTTTTTCCATAGGTCTTCCTGTGTTTCCAGAGAATTGCTGCTGACATACTTGGCATCAAATTAAACAAAGCAGAATTGGAACAATCACAGGTGATTTTCCACAAATACATGGATTATTTTATTTAGTATTTTAGTATTTTATTTAGTATTAAAAGTCACCTCATTGTGGATTTATAACTGTTCTTTAAATCAATCTTCATCTATTGTTCTGAAAATAATTACTCAATTTTACAATAGCTTTTTTGAAATATGATAATTCCTTATTTATCCATCATGATCAGCTCTTTGAAACAGGAAAAAATGTGTTCAAAAATGAAGAAAAAACTTGAGTTCTAAAGATGTTTGTGTAAAAAAAGAGCTTAAGATTAGTTTAGAAATTAAATATGCATGTATACAGGTAACATGGAAGATATTAATGATATCATATGCATGGGTTTAAACTGAAAAATTTTTCAACAACTCAATTTAGAAGCCTCAAAAAAAAGATTATTCTACTGAGGCAACCCTGTGTAACAACATTTGAGATTATTTAAATATACATAGTGAACCCAAATGTTGCTGTTCTAGTGGTGTAATATCCTGCTTTTCAAAACCAGTGTTAAACAAGTACCACAAAATAAGTCAATAAGTTTATTTAAAATAAGCAGTAAAGCATTTCTTATGTACAGCTTGGTCTCCTTCTTTTTGAAATATACAATAAGTATGTAATTTCTGAAAGTGTTTTGCCACAGCAGTGTTTACAGTCTGTGTTGAAGTGGTTAACTAGAAAACTGTACTGCAAACAGTAAAATTGTAAAATATACTTACAGAGTGTACTTAACAAGCAGATCAGTTTTAAAAAGCTGTAATTTATAGGCAGAGAAATACTGTGTCTTTTAAATGTTCTTTTACTACTACTAAAATGTTCTTTTACCATCTATTATTTTGAGCTCTGTGATTATTTGCCTATAAATAATTGAGCACATAGAGTTCTTCAGTTTTTCTTTGATTGTTTAACTAGCACTGGAATATCAATCCTTGACCTCTGTGCTGTGAGTGATGTTCTGTAACTCGGGTGAAAGATTGTAGAAAGGTGTGCAAACACCTTAAATTTAAAGGAGACTGATAATAAGGTTATACAGAAAATTGTATTATTCTAAAGAAAGGGTCTGTTTTTAGGTTGTTTTTAAGGTAAGTAGTTCCATATAGCTCCAGTTCAAGAGTACATAACTTTTTATGTCAAATTGATATGAGATTTAAGTAGGCTTCCTTCTAATTTAGTACTGTAATTAGCTTTAAATTTTGTTGAGTAGATCAATGGAATAGACAATATATGGGTCAGACAAAGCTGATAGTACACTAGTTCCATTAGCAATAGCCTATAAATAATTGATTTGATTAAATTAAATACTGTGGCATACATTACTGTTGATGTGAATCCAGGCTCCAATTATAAAAAAAAAAAAAAAAAAAAAAAAAAAAATCTCTGAAAAAACACCACCACCAACAGAAAAATGACAAAAAAAGGAACAAAGCCAGTAAATGAATTTGGACAGAAAAGAAACTTCTCTCTTGCCTTAAAGGTACAGCAAAAGTCCCTACTTGATGCAGTGCTGTGCATGTAGCTAAAGAGTGTGAGCTGCTTAATTTGCAAAGTTCTGTTAATGGAGCATCATTTTAATCTACTCCAAACAAGCTCTTTGTTATCAGTAAGACCTGTGCTTCTTTTGAGAGTGTTATTTTGAAGGGGCTCTGAGAGTTTTAAGTCAGAGACCAATGAGAATTGCATTGAAATGTCTGTTAGCTGTATCTTAAGGCTCGTTGTATGGAACCAAATACCTGCATGACTTCCTAAGAATAGAAAAGGGAAGGTCTCTGCATAATCTGGAGAGTGAAAACTCGAAGCTTCATATCCTCAGGAAGAGAAATTCTCTTGAGAGAAATTAATTCCTCTGCAGTAGAAAAGGCTAATGGAAGGGGTGTGTAGGTGCTGTTTCCCAAAAGTGTGGAGCTGGTCTCTTGGCTGGAAGGAGGTGGTGTTAGAGGATGATGCCATTATTACGTTTGTTTTACCATAGGCTTTTGTATTACAGGTGCAGGTCCCCTCAGTATAGTGGTGGTGGGAGTTTTTTGCTCTTCCATCTCTAAAATGGGCATGTATCTTCCTTAATTTGTGGGACAAGTGTATGACGTGTGTTCCTTAAAATTTGTAGGCATTGAATACTCTAGCTACTGCCTTACAAACTTAGATCAGTGGATAGATGGATTCTAGATAAATGCTATAAAGAATCCAATAAATACAATATAGTAGTAAATGTGACTCATCCATAAAGTATACAAGTCTTGACTTGGATTTAATCTTTAAATAAGAAGTAAAGCCATTGTAATTTTTACAAATGTGCACTGGATTATATATTTGAGTTTTCCATATTTTGTGTAATGTGAGATTTCCTCATTTTGAGAACTGTGATGGTTCTTGCTTGAGTCTGTTCGTCAGAGAACATCAGCTATGTTCATTCAATCTAAGCAGGAACAAAATTTAACATTAAATACTGAATTTGTGTAAAATGACAACAGTCAAATGCCATATGTGTATTTTTTATTGTCTACTATTGAGAATACGCTTTAAAATTATTTCTAGCACTTGATTTTGTGCCTGAAGATCTTATTAAATGTGTTTAGAGTCAGTTATGATTGTCACAGTCTAGGAAGATCTTAGATGTGACTCGTAGGTGGATAGAAATAAGTAATAGGAATCCCAAACACTTTATTTTAACTTGTATGAATTTGTGGGGTTTGGCTCATTACTTTTGAGCTTTGATGACTGGCAGAACTGCAGAAGCTCTTGTGAAAAGTATGTGAGGTTCTTGGTTGCCTTCAAATTAGCAGCACAACTTGTGTTAATTAGCTGCTAGAACAAGCCTTAGAGATCGAATTATATTTACTCTGCATTGTTTCAGAAAGCAGCTGCAGCAGTTTAAGATTATGCAGCCCAAGCTATTTGCTACTGCCCTTTTTTTGGAATGTCTTGCTCCCGCATCAGAATCAGAAAATGGAAGGTGATCGTGTGCTTTGGCCACATCAGGGTGAAGTTGGGCAGCTTAGCTTAAACTGCTGCTGAAAGTTGTTTTAAAGAGAAGCTGCCAGACTTTGTGCTGCAGTGGATGAGGTGCAAGTACATGTTACATTCCACCAGCTCTCCTTTGGCAGCAGTCATCTCCAGCAGAGGAATTCGACAGACATTTGGGGTTGGTAAGTTTTTAAACTATCTCAGCTAGAGCTACTAAACCTTGTCTGTTAACATGCTGAGATGACTGTTAATCAAACCTTTATTTGGACAAAACTGTGGTGAAACAAAGAACTAGATTACTCTTCATGCATGACTGGAAAGTAGAGAATGTTTTTTGAAATAAAACAGTTCCAAAATAAGAAAATTGCAGATTCTAACTTATTTTCAGTCCTCAAAATACTCTCCCTTTTAAATTACAAGGGTCTGGTGAAATGTGAGGAAATAGCTCCTTTATTAATCAAATGTTTTTCTTTCTGTATTTTTTACTTTCAACCGTAGTGTAAAAACTGCATGAGGTACAGCTTTGTTCCTTGGCATTGGCAAGAGCTAGCATTTTACACATAAGTGATGTGTAGTTTTCTCTCTAACTAAATGCCAGTTCAGCAGACCAGTGTGTGTGTGTGTTCCAGCTTGGTACAATAAAATGTTTGGCAGATAAGTCAGATCTGGAATACAGAGCACCTGGACCAAGAAAGGTTATTTCTCATTATTGACAGTGATTTGAACCATGGCAATGATATGCTTGATGTAGAATCTGATGCAAAGAGACCCAAGTTTTTAATTACCATGAAGTTAATAAAAGAAATGTAATGATATTTTCTAACTCTTTATTTTGATGAAATTCCATTAGAAAATCCAAGTCATTTATGACCATCAGTTTTTTGCTACAGTGTACCTAAGTATAGGTCACTAACCTACCTGTGTTTACAGAATGGGATTTAGACCAGTGTTTGAGGAACAATTAATTGCCTACTAATTGCACAATTTTTTCTTTTTTCTTTTTTCTTTTTTTTGGCCCTCAGCTCTAGTCAAAAGATTGGTATGAAGAAACTAGGTCCCATGAGGTCAGATAACGCTGTTTAATGCTAAAACTCCTACTACTGCCCTACATGGGATTTGGCAACCTTTGTCTTGATAACATCAGGCCAGGAGTCCAGTAAATCATGAGTGTTGTCCACTAGATAAGATAATATGAATGTGATCAATTAAGCTCAAGAAGAGTACTTCAGCAGCTCATAAATCCAGGTCCTTTGCCAGCCTATCCAATTATTGTTGCTTGTTTGACATATAGGTTTTATTTACAAAGGTAATCTTTAACATAGACTGTTTATATATTCCCAATCCAGTTTATATATTGTTTCCTTTAAAATAATAGAATTTATTTATTAATGAATTTTAACCTTGAAAATATATTTTAGGAAAGTTGAAGTATTTAAGAAAAAATATTAAACTGGTTTAGGGTATGTTTCATAGCAGACTTTACCTCCTCTGCTGCTTCTTTGCTGAAATTGTTCCATGAATTTTACTTCCCTTTGCATGAACCCCGTATTGACCCTGTATTAATAATGAGAACTCTGTATCCATTACCTGTATTAATAATAAGAAAACAGTTTTGTTTGTTTAAGGGGAAAAATGGGAACCTTTTACTTTTAAATGCAGCAAAGAAAAATCAAAACTTACAGTATTTTGATATGAAGTTGTTAATTTGGGCATTGCTTTTGGATTATATTTAGGTGTAATGTGATAGTTATGTATTGGAAAAGATGCATGTGTATGTCTAATGCACTTGTTACAAGCTGATAATGTAGTATTTAATATTTAAGTATCTGACTTAAAGGAGGAATAGGCCACTGTCATCTTTTCTTCCACTGATTTCTCTGCCTTTTTATTCTGTCCTTTCTCTAGCTTTAATACACTTTTGCTGATTGCATGTATGAGCCTTTCACTTTGGTGCTTTGAAAGAGCATGTCCTGGAAAAAGCTCGAGAAGCAGCCCTGGTGCTGAGAGTGCTGCTTTCAGCCAGACGTGTTGCTCTTATATCTGCCTAAGGCCTGAAAATGCACTTTCATTTTGCTTCTGCATAATCTTATGTTATCCATTCCTTCTTTTCAACTACTGATTAATCTCTCCATTGTTTTCCTTCTCTTTTCTTTTTACATTCTTCTCCTTGCCCTCTATCCATCATGTTGATACATGGTTAACAGAATGTTGTCAGGGCAGAACTAGTGAAATATCCTGAAGAAGATAACCAACATCACACTTCCAACTGCCAGAGCAAAGTCTGCTCAATGCAGTAGTTCAGGTATTGATGGAAAACTTGGTTTGTTTCTTTTATATAAGCTGCATTGTTTTTACATGAAGTAACAGCTGTTAAAGTAAGTTCTTCCAGAAGACTGTGTTTTGTATGTGTAAGTACTTGTAATACTCAGCATATTATTTTGGAAATCTGTGTACAATTAATTACATAGTGTTTCTAATGATCAGATAGTTTGTAGAAATTTTGAAGTGCTTCATGTTATTGTATTCAGTACTGTACAATCAAAGCATTCTGTAGCTGATGTATTCTCAGATTGAAATGGATGCAAAATTAAACATTTCTGTCTCCTCATGTAGGAGAGAGCATCAGTCTTATCAAATGCTTTGTAAATAGAATGAGTAATATCTGCATTAGAGAATAAATATAGTATGCAGAGCTTCTTTTTATGTTAATGTAATCTTAAGCCAATATGCCTATCAAAGCTTTTTAAAAATATGACTATATTTAAAATTTGCCTTGAATTCTGTCCATGTTTTCTGATGAAATGCTTGGAGTAAAGACAAAAAGACAAACTTAGGTACAATTTCCAGTTACAATTTAGGCAGTTATTATTAAAGCATAAATGGCACAACTTTTGCAAATAAATCTATTTCATTACTCTCATACAGAACAAGGGAAGTAAACTATATTTCACTGCTTTAGCAAAAAAAATTGTATTCCTATTGTGGTGTTGTGATAACCTACCAAAGCACTTGGTTTGCTTAGCATGAGTAAACCTAGAATTATAATGAGAATCAGCACCTGATAAGGCTTCCTGTAAGGTAGTGGGGATAAAAAGGGTTTGTTTGTTTGTTATTTTTCCCTTTGTATTTCATAAAAATCTGTTGAATGCTTTGCCAGCATGAAGTTTATATTTTCTGATTGTTAACTGTGTTTTCTTTTATGACAGAGGGTGGTGAAGGCAGATATTGTCAACTACAGTCAGGAGCCTGTGACAAGAACCATGAATCCTATCAGAAGCTCAATGTGTGCAGTTCAGTGACCACGCTGTTCCCCTCTGCTTTGATACCTTTGCAGTCCTCCTGCCTTGGTGCAGGCTCTGGGGTTACCAGGAACTTTGTTTTAACAGGGACCAACAATGCAATTAGAGGTTTCAGAAACATGTTGCACCACTGCCCATTAAGAAGCAGCAGGCAGTTTTTTGACTGGCTGAAATTCAAACATGAGACCACACACTTGAAAAATTAAGGTCTATATTATTTTAAATTATATTTAAATGAAACTGTATAACTGTTTGTTTCCTTCTCTCTATTTGATTGATACCAGAATAAAAATGGATGAGGAAGCCCTGCATTCAAAATACTTTTAAAGACATCACTGTGGAAGGGTATTTTGCCAAAGCATTTTTAATTTTTTTGTCCAGTTATTTGAGCTAACACCCAGCAAAATGTTACTTGGAAAAGCTGTTGTTGGAATAATTTTAAACACATAGTATATATTTTATCTAGGGATAATTTTGAAAGTGTTCCATTAATATATATACACATAGCACAAAATGTATAAATTGTATCCGGTGAGAAACAGTGCTTGAAATAAAGCTGTTATTATAAAAATAGTTGCTTTTCTGAAGTCTCAAATTGTCTCCATGGATACTCTGAAAAATGCTAATGTTTTTTGTGTATTTTTATTACTGTATCAGTATTACTTCTTGCAGTAATAAATAGGCTTATATGTCTTTATAAATATGGATGAATCTCAGTCAGCAGTTTGGTCTGTAAATGATGAGTGATATATTCAACATGCATTAGAAACTGTTGATAGATCAATTAGCATCAGTCACTTTAAATAACTTATAGAATGGCTTTTGGCCTGGTTCTCTTTTCTTTCAAATTTAGAGTAAATGACAGATAAAAAGCTGTGTGCTCTGTGATCTTCACACTTCTCCCCTGTTGCTTTTCTAGCAGTGCACACAGTTCTCTGCTGGCACATCTGAACAGAAATCTAAGGAGAGAAAAAAAATTAATCTGTCCCAATTCCCCAACTAGAAATCTTTTCCTGTTTAAACTCTAGAATGTGCTTTTTAATAACTACAAGGAAACAGTTGGAGATGCAGGAAGTAATGAAGGAAGCTTGTATATCACAAGTGAAAATTATGAGGTTCTTCCAGTGAATGTTACTATTAAGCTATGCAAGCAAGTGATTATTAGTTGGAACAATTAAACAATTAGTAGTTTAACAAAATACTTAAACTATTTTAACTATGTTGAAAAAAGATTGCAGATGGCAAAAAAACCTATGTATTAACTTAAGACATAATTATATAACTCTGTGATTTGACTTAGTGTGTATTGTTCAGCATTCTGAAGGGGGAAATTATAAGAAGCTGGGATATTGAGAAATTATGCTACACTGAGGTAGGTGTGATTTGCAGTAAATTATTTATTCTCGTCTGTATTCTTGCTCCTTCCCTTGGGGTTTTTGTCCCATTGCATTGTTTCACTGTGTAGTTAACTGCAACTGTTAGGAGAACTTTCCTCCACTGCCACCAGATGAGAACTTCTTTTTGAAAAGTTTTTCTAAGTAGTTATTTAATTCACAAGTTTATGGCCTCCAAGGCCAGTTCTTTTAAATCCTTACATTTCTTTGTGTGCTTGTGTCCTCAAATCTGCTCACATGTTCAAATATTGACAAAAACTGCCCCCCCGAGAGCACAACCTGGCTCAGGCAAGTGGCTCTGGTCTTTCTCTAGTCCATGTGTATCATCTTCATGGTCCTGCTTCCCAAGTAATATGTAGCATGATCTTAAACACCCAAATTCTTGGGTTGTTTAAGTTTTTTTCATTTAAAAACTTAGGTAATTTTACTTTTCATAAGAAAATGCTTTTTCATAACTTCTTATGCAGAGTCCATATAAAAATAAAAAATTTTTGCTGTTACATTTTTGGTGTCCTGCGGTATGGAAGATGTTATACATGTTCCAGTCCAAGCTGTTTTACAGATAGATTTTATGTCTTGGTCTCATCACATTTTTTTATTCTCGGTGCCTATTTTTCTAGCTGTCTTTGACTTGTACATGCTTTTGTATTTTATTCCTCTTGATCCTTTCCACCAACTGCTATGTTAAAGGTCTACCTGCTCTGAAGATATTTTTGTTTATGTTTCCAGACTGCCCTCATTCTTCCTCCCTAACATACATGTATATTATTTACGCTAGCCAGGAATCTCCTCTCTTCCGTGCCCTCAGCCCCTCTTTTTGCTGCCCCTCTTAACCTCCTCAGCTTTTTGTATTGTATACTGACTTCCACTCTCTCTGCTTTTCCCTCCCCTTCCTGCCCCATTGAGATCCATTACCTGTCCACCTTTTAATCCTTACAAATGAGCTTTGCTCTTTTTGCTCAGCCTTGGGGACCCCACCTTGAGCCTTCGAATTCCAGCTGCAGTCTAAATCCTTGGCTGTGGTAGCTGCCTTTGAAGTGCTGCTGCAGCTGTGGTTGAAGACTCAGCACTGCTGTTGCTGGTGCTATGGCACAAGTTCCTCCAGGCGGAGCAGAAAGGTCAGAGATGACTCTGGAGGATTAAGCAGTATGGAGAGGGGGAATAGACAGTGTTCTGCAAGGAAGGCAAGGACTCTGCTGACTGGAGGGATAGACAGAAATCTACTTACAGAAGGACTGTGTAAGGACTGTGGGTCTGGTTGCCTTCTGTAAGTCATGTCCCACCACTACTGATTCACGTGAATCATGTATAGTAGAGTTGAATGGTGCTATATTAATGCACTTAAAAAGCTTTTTCCAAGGTGAGAACTGGTGGAAGGCAGTTCAGCAAACAGTTATGAAGTAAAAAAATGCAATGATCTCTAAAAGTGAGGCACATGTGCTTAATGTCCACTGACATGGGGAGTGGGCTGGGACAAGTGAAACATGTTTTTTCCTGAAGCTGAGGCCAGATGAAGGGAAGAAACATGTTCAGACCCTGATCTTACACAGATGCACACTGTTGAAGTGATCTGCCTGCTCAGAGCTGTTGTAACTAATCATTTCAGTAACAGCTCTGCAGTTAAAAGTTGTTGCTAAGTTCAGCTCCTGGCTAAGGTCAGTCTCTGTGATGTAGTGGATACCAATAGATTCATTGTGTCTGGCTGCATGGTCGAATATCAGTGCTTTTAAAACATGGATCTGAAGCATTAGTAGACTCATGCAACTTCTTCTCTTTTGTGGTTCTAAAGTTTGGTGGAGTCAAATTGAATCTGTTTCACAAACAGCAGTGTGAAGTTATTTTCCCTTGCAACCAGATGCTGTGAGTGCCAGAACCTGTGATGAGTTCACAATCTCTCTGAATACATTGTTCCTTTGACGGTTCATAAAAATAATAAAAACACATGAAGCTGGTTTTTAACCAGACTAACTTTTTTTTAAAAAAAAGAAGTTTTGGGCATATACAAAGTCACTATGAAATTATGTGAAATGTGCTTGTTTGAGGAATTCCATAATTGTCAGTGCTATCTATCTGTATCATTAGGCATCCCAAAACCTCCTTTTCTTTAAATCACTGCTTGATTTTCACTGGAAGAATAGAGCTTTTGCATCAGGCAGCTTCTTTTGAATGCAGAGCTAATTTGCCTGTCAGCCGGTGCACCTGATAGCCTGATACCCAAAATTTTATAATAATTTTTTAAAGAAAAATATCATAGTAATATTTGAAGTTGGTTATTCTGGGGATTTTTTGAGAATTGAAATTTAGATAAATTGCATTTGTGTTTTTCCTTTTTACATTCATTTTCTATCAGGAATATGGTTGCTTTTTCACAAAAATTTATAACCTTTGCTTCATGATGTTCTTGACATTTTTACAAAGTCATAGTAGAGAGTACTGTTTAGTAGGTAAACATTGGGATATCTAACTTGGACTGTACTGTTCTGCTAATGTTTTGACAGAAGATTAAAGTGCTGTTCTATAACATAACTAACAGGTTTATAATAATGGGAAATTTTCTGCAGGGTAAGTTTTCCTATTTAGAATACTTACATGCATTTCTGATGTAGAAGAACAGTTTGGATGAGGGGCCATCTATCAAGATGTATTTAAAGCAACATTGACTTTTATAGAAGTTATATTTACAAAGCTGGTGTGATTAACTACTTTTCTTTCTGGAATTTTCACATTATTTCCCAAAAAAAAGATGTTATTCTACAATGCTGTATTCTTTTCTGTCTCAGTTCAAATACTACTGCTTAACATATAATCTGATTTCTTTAGGCTGTCTTTATTTAAAACCAACTCATAACCACTTAAAATGTCAAAATAGCTGAATGTTACTGAAAAGAAAAAGCCAGGTTATCCATGTTTGCATAGGGGTAATGGCATATGTATAAGATTAAAACTCCAGATAATTATCTGTAGGGAGCAAATTTCAGATTTCAGATGCTATGAATAGAATGTGATTAGAATTTAATATGCTGCAGTTTTATTTGCAAAATACACAGGTCCTGTATAAAACCTCTTTTTATAAGGTACTCTCTAGGAGCCTTGGGGATCCCTGTTTAACTTGCAAATGCCGAAGTTTGATCTTCCCCAAATAGAAGATAGTGAAGCTCCTGAGTTCCATGAACTGATTTCTATTTTCAGCTTCCCATAGAGAGCTGACTGTTCAGCCAATTTAAACTCTTTTTTTTCTACTCCACTTCATCTTCATTCATTTTGGCATCATTTTGAACTGGAAAACTTCCAGTTAGCTAATTGGCCATTTGCCTTATTTTATGTGGGGGTGATGTCAAGTGCTGAAATAACCGATTGACTGAAAGCAATCCTGTTTCAAAGGCTGGTCAGAACCAAACCTCAGAAGGTACAAATTTCAGGTTTGTTTTGTATTTAACTGCTACACAGCAGTCCTTATCCTAGTGGACGAACCTCAGAGAAGAATATAGATTTGAGGTCAAGAGCTTGTGTTTGCTCAGATACCACATTTAGAGCACTGAGTTCTGGAGGAAGTAGGAATCCAGATCTTTTTTTAATATCACTTTCAAGACTTCCTCTACTTCTACTCTGTAATGTCATACTAGCAATCAATGCCTTTAAAAAATATTAATTCAAGTTCCCATTTTAAAAACAAAGTGTGGTAAGTATACTTTGGTTCAGGAAAGTTTTCTTTGAAGGATGAATGGAAAAAACTGCTTGTTGTATGAATTATCACTGGTGTAGTTGAAGATACTTAATGCACATTAATAATCGTATTTGGTTGTTATGATCTGTTAAATATCTTATATTCTGCTTTTTACTTTTTTAATTTAAAATACTCTTTAAAATTATAATGATTATAAATAGAAAACAAAGTACCAAAGTAGTTTTAATTAATTTCTGCCTCAGAAAAAGTCCTTCAAACTGCTTCAGGCAAACATTTTTTCTTTGCTAGCTGAACTCCAGTTCTGTCCTTTCCTGGGCTGATCCATACCAGGTAGCTTGGAAGATCATGACCTACTAATCCTTTTTGATTTCTGGTGAGCTTTTAAAAACAAAGTAGACCAAGAAACATCAAAGGAGGATTTAAAAGACACACACTGTGCCCTAAAAAGTAAATGTTGCTTTGGAAAGCATTCTCTCCTTTAAAAAAGAGATGAATGCTGTGGTTTAATACTATTCACCAAAAACACTTAAGCATATGCTCAAAATTAAGCATGTATTTAAGTTCCCTTGAAGTCTATGCTCTTTAAGTACACACTTGAAGCTAAATACATTCTGTCATACTTTGCTGACACAGAAATTCTGGCTCCATTGAAATAAATGCCTTTGAGGCTGAAGTTCTTTCAGGAATTTCAGTGTTGTTTCTTAAATTTTCTACCCATTGTGAAGGGTATAAACTAAAGCCAATCCCAAGTTAAAAAGAAAAAAAAATGAAAAAAAGATGTTTCTCATATGATCAGTTGTTTTTCTGATATTTTCTCTAGCATGAATGATATGGAAATGGAAAAAATAGAAGTTGAAATGTGGTTCAGTTTTGTGAGCAAAACATTTACTTGACATTGAGCATGTTGCTGTTTTTGGAACAAATGATTCTCAGTTCCATAATGAATCAGAAGCAAAAGAATCTGGAGGTGCTTGACAAGTCTCATTGCAAACTGAATTCCAACTGATAGTGCAGGAAAACATATCAAGTTCACATTTGTAGTGTCTGAATTGCAGATCTGACATGGAGGATAAACAAGAGCTGGTACTTCTTACTCAGATTTGGGGAGGTATTTGATCACCATCTTGGAAAAAATGAAGTGTGATTTCTGGAAATATTCCAGTATTTGTCAAAGAATGGTGAGGCAATGTTTAACTGCATAATGGAAACTGGAGAGAAATGTTGACATCCCACTCATCAATCCAATTGCTTTTTTATCTCTCCACTGTCTTGGAAAGAGAGCAAAGTGTAAACCAACGTTTGGCACAAATGGGCTGTCTGTGCCATTTAGGAGCAATTTGCATGTAATTGGTAACAATTATACAGACAACCCATTTATAACAGGGAGTGAGCTCACAACCTAGCATAAACTACAAGAAAACGAATCATATCCCCCAGGAATCACATACTGAGGTAAGAAGGGAAATGGAAGTTTTTCAGCTGAACCTCTTTACTGGTTTTATCACCCAGAAATTCGGGGATGCAAATAAGCCTGTACTCAACAAGTTATACATTCTCAAAAGTGCAACTTGTGTTTGTGCCAATTAAGCTGGAATGTAATCAGGATTCTTAAAGAGGGTGCTCTCTATCTTTTTTATTTTCAGTGTGGTTCTGCTAATCTTTCTCACTCAATTATCAACCTTTGAAAGTTCAGAGTTTAACTCTGTTTCCATATGGTCAGCTGCTGAACTGATGAGGTGGCTTCCCAGTCTTCTCTGTCAAGGGCACCTGGTGCCAGCCAGGTCCCCAGTAGCAGAGCCTGAGGTGACAGGTAGTGGTGACACTGAGGTGCAGCTGAGCAGGCTTGGAGAAGCTTCAGCCAGATCCTGCATTTGTGGAAGTGTAAGTGAATTGGCTGCAATACAGTTAGTTTGATTTGTACGTGTCAGCAGCAGTTGAATGTCTTCCACTGTCTTTTGACTAAGGCACCAACTGACTTTTTTTTACATTACTGTTGTTATTTTTTTTCAGGTGGGTGTAAGCTTACTGTAATTGTTCTAGTTGTGACAACAGGTTGGATGTTTCTGCATCCTCCTGCTGTGGGCAGTCTTTTCCTCTTTGGTTGAGAAGCTTGTTGCAGTGCAGACTCATTAACCATTCTGATTCAGGTTGGACACAGTTTTTGGATACAGCTTTGAGAAAGTCTGAATCCAGGTCCTTGTGCAGGCACTTCATTAGCTGACTCTCTGAGAAGCATTCAGTATGGTACTGGTAATATCCATTTAAAGAGAGTGCTATAAGCAGCTCATGATAATTCTGGTCTTTGTGATTGTTCCTCTTCTCTTAACCCCCAAGCGTGGTAGAAGTGCTCAAAAATGAAAATTGGTGAATTGATGAATTGGTTTTTTTTGCCTGTTTATAGGATCTTAATAGTCTAATTGACACCTATTCACCAAGAAATTCAGATTACAATGTCCCTGAATTTATTTGGAACTGGGCATTGCAGACGAGCATTTTCAATGGAAATTGGCAGAATCTTTGGCTCTGAGTTAGAGGAGCTGCAAATGCTGAAGGTGGCCGTGTCTTGGAACTCTTTGCAGGCTGACCACAGTACTCCATCCAGTGGGGCTGCCATGGACATTTGTGGGAATGTCCTGTGCTTGTGTACTGTGGTAGAGTGGTAACTTTGGTTCCTTGTTTAGACATGGGAGGCATCAAGCAATGTTTTCTAGGATTCCTATCAATGCTTCCATTGTGCAAATGTACGGTCTGATGGTATCCCTCCTATAGCCAAATATCTGGGCCAGACCTGGACAAGGTGTATTTCAGGTAACAAATAGGCCCAAGTTTATAAAAGTTATCCCAACAAGGTTAATTGACTGTTTACATCATGCAAACCATAAACATTAAAAGATGTTGTCTTTTTTTGCTCAGAAGACACACAACTGGCAGCTGAATGTTAATGCAAGTGAACACTGAGGCATTCTGGCAAAGCCTGGGGATAGATGAATGCTTTGCCTAAGTGTGCCTTAATCACTTTAGTCAGTCTTGGGATTCTTTTAAATTAATGAAAAAAATCAGTCTTTTTTCTGCTCTGTTCTTTTCCCTAATTATTTTTGTAAAAAACAAAAAGTTACCAAAACCACTTTTTAAAAATATTTTTTTCTTTTACTGTTCCATTCATTGGAGCAGTGATTTCTGTTGTGCTCTTGGCATCTACAGCCACCCTCAGCAGCAATCATTCTGAGCTATTTCTTCTATCCTTTCTTATTTAACAGGACACTGTACTGCTCACACACACATGTACATCTGTGTGTATATAAATATATGTGAGCCTCCATACACTTTGACACATAATGGGTGTCTTTGTAGTCGGTGCTAGCAAAGTTTTAGATGTTGGGTTCTGTCTTCAGCTCTCTCTATTTACTGTTTTAAGCCAAGTGTTTCGGTGCTGCTAGAAGCACATATTAGACTACGTGGCTAAAGCTTGAAAATACCTGCAATATGTAGTGGTAGATATTAGCTATATCTGGCTCTAAGCTATGTTGACTACATTGGCACAGTAAATAAAGCAGGTCCAAGGAGCCTTGCGGAGCACTGGAATGTTGTTGCTTGCTGTGGAGCAAAAATGGCATGCCTGACCAGAACTCACCTTCTTTCATTTACATAGTGTAATAAAAGCTAGAGTGGGAAGTGGGGCAATGGGGAGATGGTTGGAGAATCCTTAGGAATGCAAGCCAACTCTCATTGTCATTCCACTAAAGCACTTGGATGTTCACAGCAGTATCAGAATACAATATTTCAAATCCTCCCTCCACTGTCATTAAGGCAGCACAATTATTTATGTTATAATCTAGACTGGCAAAATGATCCAGCTTAAAAAATGTGGAAGAGGAGCATTAGAAGATGGGATCAATGTGGCCTGGTGTGCATTCTTTAAGCATGGCTGAGGTGACGGAGCACACTTCTGGAGCACAGAAGCACCACTGGTCAGTGTTTAGGTGAAGACAACTCATGGAATCACAAACCTGGGAAAATGTATACCTTTTTATGACCTGCAATCCTCAGGCCATCCAAAAGTTGTAAAGACAAGTGACTTTATTTCCATCCTGCTCACCACTGTCTGACCTCCTCTTGACATCAGTTCCACCTGCAGAAAGCCAGTCTGCAAACACATCCTTTCCTGGGCTCCTAGGAATTCAAACCATCATTTGTTTTCCCTGTCATGTCACTCTTAATGACATAAACACAACAGATATTATTTTCAAGATTTTTTTTGTTTGTTTGTTTTTTTAAAATCAGCTGGCTCATCAAAGAATATTTGGCACCAAAAGACAGGTCTAACTGTGTTCCGTATTGGAGATATTTCAGATGCCTAAAATAAGTACTTGAGCATCTGATTGCAGGGCTAGGGTTATCTCAGGTTTTGAAAATTAATATCTTTAACTTCTTTCTATATAAAATAATTTGTGGGTTTTTTTTAATATAAATTTGAATGAAGAAAGGTGATTACCTTAAGCACAAAATTACCTACCCCATTTCTGTGCCTCTTCAGTGGTTTCTTGAAACAGCAGAGAAGAAAGGGAGAGGAAATGCTCAGTGTTTTTTCAGCCTATCTGAAATCCATTGCAAAGAAACACTTTACATTCCTCCCTGGGTTTTCTGGCACTTCTTTCTCAAAAGGAAGTTACAGTTTTCATTGTACCTTCCTATTCTCTTCCATCTGAAGGTGAATAAGTGACTTGAGGAAGGGAGTGTAACTCTATGGCATATATGACTGCATACTGGCTAGAAGCTTTCTTGTAGAGTTTTATTCCTGGATAAAGAACAACCATGTATTTAGCATATGACTGTCACTGACTAATGTCATTATGTCCACATGCACCAAAGCTGAAATTGCCTGCTTGTATGGAAACTACAATCCTCAGGAATAGCCTGTTAATTTGTATTTGCCATGTGAGTATGTCATGTGTGTTTGTCCCACATAATTGAAGATGCCATGTAAACAATATACATTTGGTCAAATCAATCAAATCTAGACATTCCTCTTTGTGATTTGGAGGGTTTTGTTTCTTTACTAGGGGAAACAGAAAAATATTTATTTGTTATCTTTATCAAAAAGTGCTAAATCACCAATGTTGTTCTGGAATTAGCAAAACTCGATGCTGTTCAAATGCAGAAACAAGAGTTCACCGCTCTTCTGTGATCTGTGATGCTTGTTGGCATTGAATTTGCTCATTAAAATTACTTATTCAGATGGTAAAGGCTGAGTAGCCCTTCTGTTTCCTACTTTCCAGGTGGAGGCCAAACAACACCTCCTGGATTCCCAGGGAGAGCGAAGGGAGTCTGTCCATAAATTCCTACACTTCATTCTTGTGCAGTGTGAATTGTAATGCCCACAGTATATGTTCAATGTGAAGAAGTTACATGGTGGCATTGCAACGCCATCTGAGTAGGAGGCAAGAGCTGGGGACATGACTGTCGTGTTTGGTGACATTGCCTGAGCCATCACTGCTCAAGGATCAGGGAATGCCTTGGCTGTACAGGAGCTTCTGTGTTATTGACTGAAAAAAAACGTTCTTCAGTGCTAAATGGTGGCACCTAGGCAGATCCCCATCAGAAAGGAATTCTGGTTAAATGCTGCTCATCAGGTACTTAGAAGGAGAGCCGTGGACAGAGATCTCAGGTCAGGGCAGGAGGTCTGGACTTCTCCCTGGTTCTGTTACAGACATGCAGCAACAGCTCAGGAACTCCGTACCTGTTGTGTAGCGAGATTACAAGTCTCCATTCCTTCTGATCAATGCATCACAACCCAAGGAGATGGCTGGCACTACCCTAAGGAGGGCTTATGTCCCTCACCTGCAGAGTTCCTCTTTTAGACAGTGCTAAAACTATGAGGAATTATAAAGTATTAAATATAAGGTAATTATGGACAAAAAGCAGAGACTTCTTGATTCAAGGTTGTTTCTATACTAAGGTAATGTGGCCTTCAAAACATTATAGATGCATAAAGGACTAAGAGTTTATCCATGGAACTACACAGTACCTAATCTGCTACTTAATAGAGTCATGAGATGGATTTCATAATAGTTGGACTGCTGCCTTTGATTTCTAATTGGTTACCATTTACACTCATAGAGTCATTGACCTTTCAATTTGTAATTTATGAGAGAGTCTTACATCTGATGATACTTCAAAATATTTAAGATATTACTTTTTATCCAGAACAGCTGAATAAATGTTCCGAAATTTACTGGGATTTGATAAAACTGAAATAAACCTCAGTCCATTTTGTTGTTTTTTTTTTTTTTTTCAACATGCTGCTATTTTTAATTTTTTTTTTTTACTTGAGATATTGTACTTACTCTTAAAGCTGTAAGTAAAAAAGATTTATCTGCCTTGTTCTATGGTGTTTGGAGGTGGGGGGGCTTCCTGTAGAGTCTAAATGCTCTTGATTGCTGTGAGTTCTGTGGAAGCTGACATTGCAAGTGCAATTATTGCAGAATAAGTTTTGTTCATACCAGTAACAGAGATTGGCTACCAGAGATAAAACTGCACAGTGAAAGGCCAGTATGTCTATGCTGCCATGACATTTTTCAGTCTACATAAATGAAAATGTTTTGGTGCTGGCTGTGGGAGCTCAGCTGCAGTGCTGTCCTCAGGGGAGCTCTGGGGGACAGCAGTGACCTGCAGAGTGCAGAAAAACCTCCAGCCTCAAGCACTCGGATCCAGGGCCACCAGTCTTGGCCACGAGCATCTGCACTCAGACTGTGAACTCTGAGATGCAGAGACAGTGCCAGGATCATACTCTGAGGGTTGGAGGGATATCTGTTCAGAGGCTGACAGCACAGACCATTAGGTTTTAGCACAGTAAAGTTTAAAATTAGTGTAGTATTCCCCATGTGTCTCCATGGTCTCCTCTTAGGAGCTCGTGCTCAGAGATCATAAAATCATAGAATCACTAAGGTTGAAAAAGACCTCCAAGATCATCTAGTTCAACCTTGGAATAGTGCAGAAGAGATATATTTGGTCCCAGGTGTGCACCCATATCTATTTTGCCTGAATTATACAGATCACATCCTGTGAAGCAGCTTTGTCAGTTCCAGGAGAGCCTGCAGGCAGCGATGCAGAAGAACACAGCCTTAGTAATGAGGATCTGGATTTGTGTTTGTAAGTGACCAACTCATCAACAGAGGTTGTTTCTCAACATGCACGTGTGTTGATTTAACCACCAAAATGTATCTTAATGGAAGAAAGTTTCCAAGAATATTTTTCCTAGTTACTGTAAAGACAAGACGTTTTAACATGGTGTTTGAGCATGACTCCTCTGCCAGCCAACAAATCCAGTAATGAAGTGTAATTTCATATTGTTATTTCTTTAAAAACTTCAAATCTGAAAAGATAGCAAGAGTCAATTCAAAATATATAATATATATTTGCTTTTTGAACTAGAAAATACACATAAAAATACTTTTCACTACAACTACAACTACAATGTTGCCTGCTTTCTATAAAATTACCTTTCTCTCCTTGGCATGTTTTGCTGAGAACTGGCCCCTAAAGTGGTGCAGAATGAAGTACACCTAACCTTGAAAGTGATCTTTGCTTACCTCTACTCCAGGGGGCGTTTTTAACCCTCGGTGCTCTTTTTCTTTTTTTTTCTTGGTTCAAATTCATTTTTCCTAGAAACTGGTGTCTTCTTGTGTAAAAGTTATTGGCAGAGCTGTGGCAACTTCTTCTGTAATGATTCACCACATTAAATTATCCCTTCCAGTTCCCTGGGTTTTTAAAAATTTTGCTAAATTTTGGCTTTTGGGATTGTTTCTCCTCTTCAGTGGGTCTGCAGGAACTGGAGAGGAGCTCATCAGAAGGAATTTAAGGAAGTCAGGGTTAAACCCCACCTTTTCTAAATTTTGTTTTTGCTGGAGTTATGACTTGGATGGAAACCTCATTCTCTGGGTGTGGCTGAGACCAAGATTGCATGAGGAATTGGGTGACTGGGGCATGAAACTGTGGAAGGAACTGGCTGCCAAAGGGATTGGGACCAAGCAGAGTGGTGGAGGATGGAGACAGGGATGTTGTGAAAATACACCCGTGGTGGAAGCAGTCAGTTACTATGGGGATGTGCAACACCACATCCACCACTGAGGAAATGAATCCTGCCCTCACAGCAAGGCTTTCAGGCAGTAAATAACAGAATGTGCCGCACCTTTCTGGGGGAGGGAGGGAGAAAAGATCTCATCCAATACCTGGGGCAGAGTTTCTTTAGGGGAAAGAGTAAGTGGTTGTGTAATGGGAGATAGTGTCAAAATGTATAGGCATGAGCAGACAGCACAATGCTGGAACAGACAGCTTTGCCTTTTTTGCTAACTTTCCTGTTTCTTGTTTAGGAGCCTTAGTGTTTTTCCATATGGCTTTCTTGATTATTATATTATATAATATTATAATATATATGTAGGATATAATATACATGCATAAATAAATAAGCTATGGTGAAGCCAATGCTGCCAAGAGAAGTTTAGTAGACTTTGAAGCAAATTATATTACATTTTTGTTGGGTTTCCAGTTAGATTGAACTAGCAACATTGTAAAAATGGACCTTTTCATCTTCTTAAAATATATCCCTCAAGATTATTCCAAGTTACCACAAACAGGTTGTGTTGGGAATGAGTTCATGTTCTTAAAGTTCCATTGGTAATCTGTGCAAATTAATTTTAGTCTGTGGGTTTTTTTCTTATGCTGGTTACTGCAAGTTTTTCATGCCATAGGATCATTTGTTGGTTTTGCACATTATTCTATTTGTTTCCTTATGGAAAGCATAAGACTGAAAAATGTGCTATCTTGTTCTCTGTTTCCAAGTTGAATTTGTAATAGCTATTTCTACACTGTGAACTAAGAGTTTTTTTGGGGATTTTTTGTTTGATTTTTTTTTTTCCTTTGAATGCAAAGTTTGACCACATGTATTCATGGTTTGCATGAGAGAGCTTTTGATTCATGCACAATCCCACTGTTTGGCTCCGTGTGAGCAGCAAGTTCTGTTCACAAGCTCCAGCAGGATCCAGGGCCCAAGTAAAGAAGCAGGTTGCAAATACCAGTGCAATGAAAAAGCAGAAGACATAATCGACAAGGTAGTGGTATTTGCAAATAAATTTTTATGTATTTGCCTAGCACTATTAAATAAAAAAATCTGGAAAAATTAACTTCTGTGATTATCTGACAAGCAAGCAAAATTGCCAATAGTCACTACCAGTTAAGCTTGGAATTAGTTAGTCATAGCAGACTGAATAGTAAAGAAATTAAAGTACCTCTATGAAATGCCAAAAATAACTGCAGATAAAACAGAAAGTTAACTTTTTTCCCCCCTTCTTCTGGCCTTCTTGCCCCTCCCCATCTGGTATTAATTTTGATTTGATTTGAAATAATCTTTAAGACATCAAGGGCGTTAGGGCTTTGTAGCTTTAAAGGACTAGGTCTGCTTTTCACATTGAAGTGAAAAGAATATACCTTTGAAGTCCACTCATGGTTCAGAAAGGAATACCCCCACCCTCTCTTTTAGAGTGAGTGAACCTCAGATGGTTTTAAATTTTGGCTTGATAGGTTAAGTTCAAATGTGTTTTGGAGCAGTTTTGCTTCCTCTTGAGCTTTGTGTCAGCCTTGAGGGGGATGCTGCTGACTCAGAGACAGATGGAAAGATGTATTTAACAAGTGGAAGATTTAAATGAAATTCTTGCTCCCACCCAATTCTACACTACACTGTCTGGATTGCTCTGCATGTTGCCAGCTCCTTAATTACTGTCAAAGCTCCTATTACTTCTCACAGAGAAGAATGCTGAAGGTCATAACCAAGAGACTATATTTTTATGCCAGACACACTTTTTTCCAATGGCTTCTCACTTGTGCTTGAAAGAGTGAGAAGTATTGCCACTCAAAGGTACCAATCTTAAGGCGTACTGTGACAGCAACATGGTAACATGCTCTGCTGCTGAACTAGGCTCCATTTGGAAGGTTGCCTAAATAATGAATGGATTTGGCATTCCTCTTAGCTAGGGTGCTCTCTCTCATAGCAGGGGGAAGTTTCAGGTTTAATTCTTCCCTTTGAAGCTGCTTGAGCTGGTCTGTAGGGAGGTGCCAGCACCCAGCTGATCAGCAAAACCTGTGCAAGGCAGCAGCGCTTCGGAGCATCCTCATAGGGCTGCAGGCACTCGGCTGCCAGCAGACTCCCTCTCCTGATGAGATGTGCCCGGTGTCTGGTGTGTCACAGCTCAGGGGGGATGGCAGCAGCTCCTGTGGGTGCTGTGGCTTCGAGAGCCCCTGTCAGCCTGTCCCGGTGGGTGTGCGGGGCGCGGCGAGTGAGAGGGTGGTGACACGGTGACCTGCTGCACACCGTGGCTCTTCAGCTGCTGTGTGTTTTGGTTAGTGGGGGAAGCTGTGAGTTTACTTTTCCTTCTGAGGGCAGCCTGGGAGGTCCGGGCGGATCCGGAGAGGCTTTCAGGCGGTGCCCGCAGGTGCGCGGAGCCCCCGCCGGGCCGGGTTCCGCCCGCGGAGCCGCCCCCGGCCGGGACACGCGGGGCCCTGGGGACGGGGACGCCAGCACGGGCATGGGCCTCTCTCCTCTCCAGCACAGATCATCTTTTGGAGCTTTTCCTAGAATATTGCCACCCCCCATGATCAAATTTTATTTTCATGTCACATTTTTTTTTAAATTTTTAAAAATGCAATGAAAGCTATGAAAGCAGAGCAGTGTCTCTCCTTTGATAGAGTGCTGTGAGAGTAGATGGTAACTGTGGGATCTGCCTTTTGGGGAGTTTTACTCTTTGTTCATTAGTGTTACTGTGGATTAATTTGCTGTAATACAAAGCTATGAAGTTCTTTACATTAAAAAAAGAAAATTATTTAACGAGAATAACATGTATTAAACCTATCCTTTTTTTGCCATGGTTAAGAATTCTGTATCATTAATATTCTCTATGTAATAGATAGTTTTATGAGGAAGGGAACTATTGTAAGATTAGCAATTCCTTTGTCTAACTTTGTGAAACAATTTTAATTTTTTTGCCTGAAAGAAAACATGTCACTGTTGGTTTATAGCCTTTGGTTAAATACTTGCATAAAGTTTGATCCATCTGTTAGATAATACAAATTTTTGGAAAGATTAATTGAAGCATGTATCTTGTTGAGGTTTCTCCTTGTCTATGTGTCTATCAAATAGATAATTACACTGATTAAATTTGTCAGAGAAAAGAAATTCCAACCAGATGTGTGAATAAATGTTTTGTGCTATTATAGCAATTAAATTCTTCAGTTGAGTCTACAACTTTAGGAAGCATTGAATTTATTAGACTTAATAAAAAGGGGGTATTTCCATGAAACCACCCATGAGATTTTACAGCAATGAAAATATTTAAGATATTTGTTATGTTTCCTTATGATAGTTTTATTTTTTTTCCTCAGTGTTTCTTTCAGCACATGTAGAAATGCAGTTCTTTGAAGGAAGAATTGTTCACCTGTCCTTGGTAATCGCATGTTCAGATGGGTGTCAGGCCTGTCGTACCAAATATGTTATACAGTGGTAAGTTTATGGATTGAATTGATGTATTTATTTAGGAAGCAATAAAGCCCTTAACTAATAGCAGAATATGAAACTGTAAGAATCTCATGGGCTCTCATGCCTTTTGGAAAGCAGATGTGCCTCATAGATTCTTTGCATAAAGTCTTTCCATAAAGGCTGATTTAAATGTCTCAGAAAATGTTTAATACATCCCGAACTTTCTACCATGACCTAATTTGCATATCAGACAAATATTAGAGCATATCCTCTAAGTGAATATATGCTCTAATATTTCTAAGTGATGCCAGAGTAAGTCCTCTTAAGTAAGAGACACAAAATTTAAAAACTTAGGTGTATAATTTTACCATTTACAGAGTTTTTCTGGGGAAATTCAGCACAGATGTGCATGTGGACACGAAGAAGAGGGAACTTAATGTGTGGACTCTGGGAGCCAAATCTTTCATGAGCTAGCACCATGTAAATTTTACTTTTGTCTTCAGTAAGAGAAAACATCCCAGATGCGCTCTCATATCAAAAGTAGAAAGATGGCTGCCAGTTAGGATTGCTTTTGTTCAATCTTTGCTTCTTTATGTAATCAGAAGTACATCTTTACTTACTATGGGCATGAATATCTTGCAAAAAGGAGTTTTGTTTTAGGTACTAATGTAATTTAACAGGGCAAAATATGATTTTGTCAAATAGTAAGAAGATGAGAAAATTAAACACACAGATGAACCTACTTGTGGGATTGGCCCCAACTGAATTTCAGAGGAAGAAATGGAACATCAAGTCTAAACTGAACAGAGTGTTAGGTGTCTTCCACAGGATACATTCATAGGATAAACATCAACAAAATTAGATTTAAAAATAGATTATTCACTTGATTACTGTAATTTACAAATAGTTTATGTTTGTGTCTGTGCAAATTAGCAGAGTTTTAGATCACTGATCCAAGCACTCTAACTCCTGAATCCTTATAGAATACACGATCCTGCTGTTTGAATGCTCAAAAAACCGAGGAAAATATTTATTACTTTTACTGTAATTCAGCACTGGGAATGGAATATTCTCTTTAGTCTTACAACTGGTTTTCATCAAAATGACTTTAAGTCCTATAGCTATATCCTTTTAAGGGAAGTGCTCTTCTGGGGACTTGTTTTGCCTGAGTTTCTTTCAGCAAGAGGGTAACTCCACCTTTAATAGTTTAATTGTTTGTTGTAATCTTTTAATCTTTATTGAAGCTCCATATCAGGGACATGTATCACCCAATATTTATCTTGTGCTTGAGTATGCAGGATAATAATAATTCCTAGCTATTGTTTTATTATTATGTAGAATTTAATGGTTGGAAGTCCATTTGCTTGTAATTCATGGCATGGTGACATTTGGTCTTCCTGAATAAATTCTCTCTGAACTGCTCAGTGATATTTCTGGATAGAAGAACAGAAGTATTGTGGTCAATTGGGTCTTGCAGTTACCTTGAGAAACATTCGGCTTCTGATAGAAGAGTGACTATAACCAGATTATTTCAAAGTACATAACAATGCATTTAAGACAAATAGGTTATTTTTAGTTCTGTCTAGCATAAGGAATTTTACATGACAGCTGGCTGATGAGGCATAAATTGGCATTCTTCAGTGTAACTGAGACGACCCACCCTTGCTTCCAGTCTTTGCAGTCCCTCTGTTAATCTGACAGCTCAACAAAGGTGACTGGTGTCTTTGGCTTTAAAATGAGTTCAGGTGATCTAAGCCCAACAGCTGTGTGTTTTCAGCCATGAACATCTGGCTCTCATTGTGGTATGTATTGTTGTATGTTTTGTTTTACATGTGCCAATACTGCCTTTAAGCTGCTAGAAGGCAAAAGTTTATTTTGGCTGAGTAGTCAACTATTTAGAATACACAATAAAATCAGATTGCTTGTTTCTCACCAAACTCCTGCATCTGTTTTGATAAGTTATAGAGCAAAGAGGAAAACCTAGACATGACTGTAACTGGAAGATGGATACTTTGGTGCATCTGCAGCAGGCTCGCAGCTTGGGTGGTTGCAGGTCATATATGTAAAGGGAAAGAGATTGTTTCAAACTGGTATTCATCATTAGTAGTAACTTAGGACAAATATTAATATTAGTGAAATCAAAGCTCCTTGAATTTTGAATGGGCTAGTTACATGTAATAAACTACTTAACAAATGATGAATAGCTTTAAAATGGTAACCTCTTCAGCAAATAAATGTCCATTAAATACATTTCTGGATCTTTTTAATCACCAGAATCAGTTATTTAAAAATCAATATATGAAGATGAAGCCACTGATAGCAATAAGGTAAACTGCTTAAAATGTGGAAAGTTTTCCTGAGCAATGGATATGTGACGGAAAGATGATTCTGAGGTGTTCTTTCATTATAATGACTTCTAAATAATTTGTGACTGCAATAGCTTCTCTAATAGGTCAAGAAAAGATATATTTATACAATAAATTAGAATCTCCATTAAGATCATAAATTTACACAACTTCAACTAGTTAAACCTTAAGTCTAAATACGATTCCTGAAAGAAAAAAAGCTAAAATACAAGAGGTCTCTTTGTGGGTCACGAAGGAGAAATTATTCCAGTCTGTTCTGGAAATCAATATTTAATATCTGGGTACAAATTTAGTCAGTGGTCTGCAATGGAAACTTCAGGTGGTACATTCCCCTGTTCACTTTCACATATTCATCACAAGTTACAGAACTGCTCAGGTCTGAGAGAGATACAAAACAGAACCAGTCCCTTGCTCATTCAGTTTAGTGTTTAAAGGTAGAAAGAGAATATGCACTGGTAAACACACTGGAAGGATTAATTTTTGAGTTATATATTTGGGAAGAAGAAGATGGAATTAATTCAGCAGTGAAGGTAGTATTATATTTATCATAAACTTCAGCTTTGTTTCTGTCTCACAACACGTGTCAAGCTGTCCATTGGAGCCATTTCAGCTGTAGGCCCTACAGATGATGCCTTTGGGCATCATCTAAGATAAAAAAAGGTAATTTAGCACAGTACAGAAACTGCTCTCTATTAAATGGAGCAAGGAGAAATTAGTTTGCAACAGAAATATTTTTAAGTGGATTCTGCTGTGTCTAGTTGGAAGTCCAGCTAAACTTGTGATAGTGTGTGGAAAAAAGCCACAGCCAGAAATGGGGGCGTTAGAAGATATTGCTGTCTGGGCAAAGGAATGAGGTGATTGTCAAGGGGTGCCTTGAAGGTAAAGGGAAGCTCTGTTTTTGGTGCAAATACTTGGCATGAAGGTGTTAGGAGAAAACAGTAGTGGGTGTTTGTGTTAAATGGATTGCAAGGGAGAGGCATGGGAAAGTTGTGTGTGTTTTAAGTGACTCTACATTGTACTTATACTTTCAGAGCTGCTATCCTGCCTTTTGGGTAAATAATGTTTAGAAAATATTTATAACATATACAGTCAACTTGGTGTTAAGGTCTTTCAGAGCCTAGTTAAAAAAAAGGGAAGTAGCAGTAGTGTTAACATAGTTCAACCCTTGTGTATTTAAACTATAAACTCATGGAGGAAGAATTGGTCAGGGATATGTTTGCACAGTGCTTGACACAGTGGGTTCCTGGCTTCTGTGTCTTATTATACTACAAAGAGCAAACAAGAAGCATAACTACATTACAGTCACTGTATTTTAGAATTATAGTTCAGACAGTAGTGATCAAACCAGTGGTAAAATGGGATTTCAGTCTGGTTTTGCACATGTATAACTTAAAACTAAATCTTCAAACAGGCCAGGAGCACTATAGCTGTAGGGGGAGCATATGATCAGAGTTCAGAAGCCAGATAATTAGTGGAAGGAAAAGTGGGCTCTGGGGTTTCCTTTGTTTTTCCCATATATATATCTGCAACCCATACAGATGCAAAATTGCTTTAGTTTGGCCAACTACTGGCTCCCTCTTCTCTTCCCTCTCTTGACACATGGCTTTTTTCTACTTGCACACACTACAGCTGCACAGCAAGTAGCATATAGCACTAATGCTAGTGTTACACCAGCCTTGTCATCCTTGTATTCTCTTCAGTACCTGCACATAGCCTTCATCACTGGAAGGAAAGGCTTTTATTAAGTGCTTCTGGGTGTTGTTCTTAACCCATCCCTGAGCTATTACACTCAGGTATGTGTTAACACCCAGGACAGTATCTTTCCTTACCCAGCAAAAGTGTGGTGTGTTTGTTTGTTAATGATACAATGAAGAGATAAAATCTTGGTGAGGTGGGAGAATGAAGCCACAAAATTTTTTCACAATCTTCCTGTTCTTCCATATGTGAAACAGGAATGCATACATGCATTCTTGATGCTGGAGGGAGCTGAATGGGTAATAATAGTAATAATGATAATCCTTATGATCTNGCTGAATGGGTAATAATAGTAATAATAATAATATTCCTTCTGATCCTCCTAGGGAACTTTGTTAAATAGCTCTTAATAAATAAAAATAAATAAAACTTATTTCCCTGAGGATTCATGAGATCTTGTCTGTGCTATTTTGCCTGCTCTGCTCAAGTGGGAATCCCACTAAGTGCCCACAGGAGGAGAGCAGAAACCAGCAGAGATGAAACCCAGTGTGCATGTGAAAGGGGAGAATTTTGCTTAAGGCATCTGAAGTATCATGGGAGGCTTAAGATAAAAGTTCTTTTTGTGTTTGGAGTGCAGCTGTGGAATATCTGACCTCAGGCTCAATGGCTACCAGGGACTTTTAGCTCCATCATTCGATGGTATAAAGTTTCAAGAACCTTGATTCTGCCCTGCTAAAATGAGATGCAATGGTTGCTACCTCTAGCTCTTTAGCTGAATTAGCTGGAGGGCATAAACTCAAGAATTTTTCTTGTTGTTTTATTGGGTAGGAGAGAATGACACTGGCTTTACATGCAGATGAATTTTAAGTATCAGTTCTTAAAATTCTGTTTTCCCAAGAAGCTTACAAAAAGAGTATTAGCACCTGGCAGCTGAGATTGCTGCCCTTCAAGATGACTTCTTCAGTTTTCTTTACGCTTTCCATGTGCATCTGCAGTTTCTGTACCTTCATGTCTGGTACTGTAATTGCAATGTTTCTGTCACAGGATTTGTTCTTCTGCTCAGGGTCAGGCTACACCTAACACACTGATGCCCACATCCAGCATATATTTTCCCTTCAGCAAAGTCAAATACAGAGAAAAATGTGTTTAACAACACTTGAGGAACTGCAGTCAGCACCTCTTACTCTGCAGATGCCAATGACTGCCCTTGCTTACAGGCACAGGCTAAATCCTCATGCTGTAATTTCTCTGTATTTATGTTTGTATCACTCTCACCACAATGCTTTACATTACTGGGACTATAATTTTCAGAGGAGAGCAAAAAAATATTCCCTGTCTCAGTGGGATAAACAGCCTGAAGAGACACATTTTGACAGATAAGGACAAACTTCAAAAAAAGTTCTCATAGTATTTCATTTTTGGCTTTGCTTTTTTTATAGCAACCATACAGAGGTGATATTAACTGATAAAGTGATTGCCTAAAAAATGGCTATATTCTCTGAGTCCTATGTAAAACATGAACTCTGTGTGAGTGCTGGACCCTTCGGTGAGGTAGGGTACAAAATCCTTTTGTAATGACTCAGTATCCCAAAAACTGCATAGAATTCTTGTAAAAACATTCTGTGGTGTTTGAAAACATAAGTCAGTCCCCACATCTCTCTAAACAGGTTGATATCTTTTCCTAAGCAACTGAATGAAGAATTCATTTTGTCTAATTTGAAACTTGTTCAGATATCATCACTTTCAAGGTTCAGCTCAATCTTGAACATTACTAGGTTCATGTTTCATTTCAAGAGTATGGTAAAAGGGCAGGGAAAAACCAGTGAAAACATAAAGCAAAAAAAGTGTAATGGAGTGCTTTTCTCTAAAACAAATAAATATAGAGGTTGAGAGTGATAAAAAAATAGGACTAGGAAGGGCAGAAATTTGTATGAAAATGTCTGCACTCTCTGTATTATATGGGCAATCACCATGGTGGGTCCAAACCAGTTTCCTTATCCATGGAGAACAAGTTTCCATTTAATGGCACAGCTAAACCAAATTCCCCTTACCGTAACAAGAGAGGGAAGAAAGAGACACTTTTTTGATCACTTTTACTATCAATGTTCACCAGGAAGATTTTTCACAAACTTTTCAGCTTGTAAAAACTTTTCCATCTCTTATCATAAATTTACTTCTTCAGTGTTCCGACTAAACAGCTGCTGCATGTCTGTCTGGCTGTCTAAGGTAAGGTAGTACTAGCTCTCAACACTTTAGAATCTATTTTCTTTCCCATTTCTCACCTCTCCTTGGTGCATGATGTGATATATGGTGACTAGTGCTGATTGTAAAATTTCATTGGTCAAAAAATAGTTGGAAAATATGTTTGGTTTTTTTTCTTGCAATACATTGTTAATATTCCTTACTTGCAAAATTATGAAATGACTTGTTGCTTGAGCTTTCTACAGTGTAGCTAAATCCAAAGGACTGGCTGGGAACAGCAGAAAGATGGAAAATTTGTTCTGCTTTCAACTGAGCATTTCTTTGAACTTTGCTGTTCTTTGCACTGTGGGATCCCTTTTCTGTTCAGGTGCATAGCTGGAGAAATGTGGAATGTGGAAGCTCTTGCAAAGAAGATTGGAGAATCCAGGGATTGGTGCTTAAATGAATGCACTCGATTCCTTTCTCAAAAAGTATTGTAGTTTCTGGACCTTAATAATTTCTCCATTTTGCAGATCCAACTAAGCAGAATCATCACTTTGTGTCTGCATCTACTGCTTCTCTACCTGTGTCAGCCTGTCAGGACAGATTGACAGTAGCCATGCTTTTTGACTCCCAGTGTCAAAATCTTGTCAGGTTCATTAATCTTTTCATCCTGAATCCACAGGTATTACTTTCATGATGTATTTTAACTGACTTGTAATATAACAGCACCCTCTCTCTGTATGGACCCTGATACTATAATCCTCTAACGGTATTCGGGGGCAATGGTGTTCTGATTAGCTTCCAGGGGTGATTAATCCTTTTTCCTCCCAAATGACAGCTGTTTATATCATTGGTAGTGCTCTCAATTCTGGCCAGCCTTTTCTTATCATTCAAGTCCTTTTTCAACACCTGGACCTGGCAATGGATTTCATGACTCAATGCCTAAGAGCTATTTCAGAGCCATTAACCACACCAGTGCTTACAAAGTAAATGTTACATTCTCCAAGCAGCATCCTGCTTCCCAGCCCCTGTGTCCTTGCTTCCTATCCTCTCCCTGTCCTTATCTTCTCAAATGATTTTAAAGTAAACCTGTGATTCAGACTAGCCTAGGATATTTAGCAGTCAGTCCTGCCTTTACAATTTCCAATCATACATTCACTTCCAGTAGAAAAAAAAAAAAAAAANAGAAAAACAAAAAAAAAAAAAAACACTAGAAGGAAAGAAAAATACTTTTTACTTTACTGGGTCTGGCTTAAACATCTGCCCTCTCTTGGCACTGTTGCAGCCAGGGAATTTGGGAATTTAACAATGCTGTACGTGGAGTCGGCCGGTAGGTGTCAAAATAACCTGTCATTTGTGCAACGGCAGGGGGACACCGATGGGTGAGGGATCGTCTCTTCTCTTGTGTGGTGTTTATGAAGAGTGGGCTCAGGGAGGGTCTCGTGTCCTTACCTAAGAACGGAGCTGATGTTGTGGCCATTTATCAAGAGGCTGGCAATGCTGTAAGTGATTGTATTACAGATGCTGTGTCAAATCCAGTGAAACCAGAAGATACTGGACATTTACTCGGGCTAGAAATGCTGCAGAAAGCCGTGCAGTCCTCTGATTGACCTTCCCTCTCTCCCAGTAAAACTCAGAAAACTGGATGTATGCTTTCTAGTAGTCTGCATATAGTGCTGCCATAAATTAAGATGAAAGCTTCATTTTGCTGACTTCTTGGCTTTGTTTTCTGTTATTTTATCCCACACATTTCACCTTAAACCTGATTTTTCTGAATGTCTTGACCTGAGAGCAGACCTGATGAGTTTTGCCCTCAGGGGTGCATGGTGGCTTCTGCTGATATTAGCACTCACAAGGAAACTCTGTGAAGTGAGAAGGTTCGGCTCCTGCACTTGGTGTGTTACTGAAAAGTTAGGGAGCCCCTGTACATACTCAGAGCATTTGGATTATAAAAAATTCTCATGTTCTTTGAACACTTTACTTTCAAAGACAGAAAAATTGATTTTCAATATCAATACCTTGTGTAACTTTCACATATGTGTTTATTCTTTTCAGCCTGAAATTTTCCTGCTTGTTAATTTCTATAGGAACATTCTGTGGTCTCAGTTTATCAGAATGAATGTAGGCACAGTTTTGCTGCCCTAAAACTCCAAAAGCAACTACAATTCTAGTTTAGTATTTTGAAGGAAAACACTTACCTGAGTGTGTAATTGGAGATTTTATAAACCAATTTTTTGTGTTTCAGTTTGCTGATGAAACAAAAGTTAAACATAAGCAATGAACAAATTTAACCCATCTCACTTAGGAATGACGTTTCTTTGATTTTCTAGTTTCCTCAAAATGCTATATGTGTTCCCTCTCTGATGCTGCAAAGGAGCCTGCATTTCTGACACAGGATTGCCTGGTGCTTGGTGCCACTCAGATGGGCAATTACTTGAGCAATTAAATTAGATTAGCAGCCACTTAGATGATCAATTGGTGGAAATCTCTTGGTTCCTCTGCCTGTCAGTGTGCCACACTGGCAGAAATGTGACACGGAAACATCTCACCCAGCAGTGGGCAATTTGTCAAGGATCGGGCTGGTTATTGTTGATTTGACCTAGGCCAACCCTTCAGCTTCCGTGTGCATGGCTCATCACACTGTGGCTTCCTCCTTACTGCTTGTGTTTATGGGTTATTGTGGTGGAAAATCTGTGTTCAGTTAGTATGAGATCAAAACCAATAGAGAATATGAAAGTATGGGGGGAAGAGCAACTCTAAATGAGTCCAGAAAGTGCTGTGGGTAGGAAGTGAGCTGAAGCACAAAGGCCAGTCAAAGGGAGCCTCTTCAACTGAGCAGAATAATCAGGCAGGATTTGGTTTGAAACAGAAGGCTCTTATTGAGGACACCTCAGAAGCCGTCACACATCTGGGAGATCTGTTTGTGCCTTGGCCTTTTGGGAAAATATAATTTATTTTAGTAAGATTTTAAAATGTAATACAATGTAAATTGACTCCTACCCTTTCAGCTTTTACTTATTTCAGATGAGATTCTGATCCTTAATGCCACACTATAGTAACAATAAAAAAGTTTTTTTAATACCTTATAGTAGCTGCCAGTAATAACACCGGTCTATAATGAAGCCAACAAATACTGAAATTTGAACAATTTGGAAAGTCGGTAGAAAATGTGTAACCACATATTCAGGCAAACAGGCTTTTTTTAAAAGCAGATGCAATTTCAAAGCAATAGAAAATATGTGTTGCATACAGGAATACGCTTGTTTCAAAAATCATCTCTTACAAAGCCCATGGCTGCATGTTTACTGTCTCTGCCTCCTCCTTTTTCGCAGCAAGATTGTTTTCTGGCTTGCCCCTCACCCCCATCGAAGGTGCACACCACCCACCACGATCATGCTCCATTAAGCTCTTCTGCTAAACAAAAAAGTTCTATGGAGCTTTCATTTATCAACTTTCCCCCAAAGTGCTTTTTGCATTTCATCAGGGATTTGCAAAACTATTCACAGCTTCAGAAACCCAGCACTGGAGCACTGTGATCGATGGGAGAGGAATTCAATAACCACCCAATGCTGTTGAGCAATCCTGGATAGTCGATTGGGACAGGAAGTGAACGAGCAGGAGATGATGAACCAAGGTAGCTGATTAAGTCCTCGATGGAAATGGGTTGGGACTTTTAAGTGCTCTTGGCAGTTAGAGCCTTACTTTTAAGCCTCATTAAAAAAAAAGTTATTTTTAAGAAACATATAATTTAACATGCTGATGGGTATTGGTTTAAGCCCATCTCAAATATGTATTTCATCTTGCAAAGATAATTGGGGTGCAAAAATATTTCATTAATATATCTCATTTGTTTATATAGATTGATTTTATAAAAATGATTTTTCCATGGATGGACACATTTTTAAATGCCCACGTAAAATTGTGGACAAGATAGTACTGCTTCAAGACAGAATGGTGCCCTGAAACCACAAATCTTTGTTATCTGGATTTATTTTAGCAGTCTCTGTCTGAATACAGTTGCAGTTTTGCATTGTTTATCTTAACTATCCTATAAATTAAAATAGAAATGCCTTCATAGGCAACATTGCCCCTTCTCTCCTTCAGAGCCACAGCTGGGGTAGCATGGTGTGATCTTTCAATCCTGGAATAAGAGAGTTTGTTTTTGCAAACAGCTTTGGAGTGTGTCAGTCCGGGCTCCTTTATTCTACACTGCAGATGTCTGGAAAATCGCTGCATGTCCTCAGCTGGGTATTCTCATTGCTTAGCACATTCCCTGCAGCCCCCGACCAAAACGTTACTGTGGGAACAGGGGAATGGCCAAAGCACACGATGTTCTGGCAGATCCCAGCTGGCAGGCAGCCCTCTGGGGTCACAGCTAGTCAGATGTGGCGAGGGTTGCTTTAAATCAGACCACGGGCAAGCTCGAAGGACCAAGACATTTTTTGCTGCATCCACTTAGCCCCAGCAGATACTGGGGCAGCTGAGGTTAGAGGCCAGCACAGCTCTTCCCAGCACTTTCCAGCTGGAACACCAATCACTGATTTCCATGAAGAATTAAATGGTACATTCACCTCATTGGCAGAAGAGGCGATATAAAAACAGGCTATCTTGTACATGAGAGGGGAAATGAAAATGCTTAAAGCATTCACTTATTCTGCAGTTTCTGTCACAAAAACAAGGGGTTGACAGCAATATTGTTTACAGACCTTTGTAACTAGAGTTAGATGGGACTGTTCTTGTGGCTGGCCATGAGTAATGGTGTATATAATACTATATTTAGAATTAAACACTATAATTAGAAATTGAATTGTTTCTGAATCTCATAACCAGGATTGAGGTCCTTTTGTGCTAGGTTATTTATAAACATGGAGTAAAAAATTCCATTTATGAGCATTTAATGGTAAAAAAGGACAAGACATGACATGGAGAAATAATCCAATAAAAAGTGAAATAACTAAGTGAATGCAATCACATGAATGAAATAGCCTTATTTTAATATACATTTTCACTCACAGCTGAAATTGTAATCCCATTGAACAATCCATAACTGTTTTTTTTTTAAATGATTGTATGCTGTATTTAGACAAATTCCTGCTGGAATGAAGACTGCAGAATTTCATTAAATTTTTCTTTATTACAGTTTGTTAATTCTTATGCAGACTATATTTTTCTTATGTTATAAACAGTTATTTGCATTTATTATTTAATTAAAGCTGCCATGATTTTTAATGTCTCTTAACTTTCTTTGACTTGTTTAGTTTAGTTGTGTTTTAATCACAACCCTAGTCAAGTGGTGCAGAATAAATAGTAGATAACAGTGATGAATGAAGCTGAGTATCACAGAAAACAGGTGTATGATCAAGCCTCTGCTGAAATCCAGGAATAGATTGCTACTGACCTTTGTAAAAATAAAAAGAGAAAAGGTATTTCAAGTTAAGTTGCACGCTTTATGAAAAATTAGCCTGAAAAATTTAAACACACTGAGATCCCCCAGCCACGAGGCCCATTAGTACTATAATTTTTACACCTGAAAGGGGATATAAATGGAAGTTTTATTTTTCTGAGAATAGAGGTGTTGTTATTATGTTATTGATATGGACAGATATGGTATGGATTTTATGTTATTGATTATGGATAACTTAGAAAGTTCTGAATGGTCTCCTGAAGGACAAAATAAATCATGACAGAGTATGTTTGGATGAGGTATAACTGTATGGCACACTGTAACAGTGCCATATGTCAGTGAATTGTATATTGCTTTGATACTTATTGCTTAAAAATACCATAGCAGTTCTCAGACAATAATTTTATATGACAGAAAGAGAAAAAAAACAAAAAGAGGGGCTTTGCTTTCTCTTCAATCTAGGAACATTGGTTACAGAATGACAGAATTCAGTACTAATTATTTTGAATGTAATGAATTTAACTCTTTAATACACAGCTTATAAAATTATTCTGCTCAAAAAATTTGTGTGGATTTTAAGGCAGTATGGAAGGTATGGAAACTGAAGGAGAAATGGCAAAAGCAGAAGATGGAGTGTTTGGATTCTTAGTTGGAAAGAAAAGGAAGAAGATGTGTCAAATGCCAAATCAAAACACAAATAACAAAGGAAGGCTGGATGTAACGAGGAGCATGACAAAAATGAAAGTTGAGGGACTGTAAAGGACAAGAACATGTATAAGAACATCTGGATTCAGGTAGGAGGTGTGCTTCACTGTATCTGGAAGGATGAAATTTCAAGGGAGAAGTCAGACCGGACTGAGTAAAGAATGAGGTCAGTGGGGAAGAATTCAGAATGACTATTCATGGCAACTGTTGAAAAGGCAGGATAAAAGGATGGAAGCCAGAATGGGTTTTGTGCATTTCTTTTTCAAACAGTGGAGGAGAGTAAGGCTCATTTCTGTCAGAAGTGTGAGGAAACTAATGAGAGTGAGAGGTTAAGGAAAGGCAGGGAGGGTAACAGGGCAGCAGGAAGAATGCACTGGATCACTGTCTGATGGTGGGAATTAGAGAGGTGGTAACAAGTCCCAGAGTTACTGGGGTAAAGGAGGAATAAATTTAATATCAATAGCTTTTCGTTCAAATGTACTTTCATTTCTCTTGTGGCTTTGCTCTGTAACACTGCTGATAGCCTTGTGCCTCCCTCATACCACAGACAAACCAATGCACAGGCCATAGACTCCTCTCCTGTTATGCACACAATGAAGAGCTGTGTCCAACAGTGATGTTAAAGAAAGGTTCTGCTTTTCATTTTGAAGGACTTGGGCTTTCAAGGCTTTGGTCTGAGTGCCAAAAACAATTCATCAAGAACGCTTTACAACTCAGCAATACAAAACCTGTTAAGAGACAGACACCCACAAGACAGAGTTTGGGGAGGAAATATGTAAAGCACTGATTGACCTCAGCATGATTAATGGTTTTTAGCACATTGAACTCTGCTGTTTAAAATGTGAATTTTACCCTGGCTCACCCATTGTTGTTTATTTTTATTTTTTGAAAGAGGTGGAACCTCTGTTTATGAAACTTTCATTCATATAGAAGTTAGTGACAGTCCACATATAATAGCAAAATATTTATATTGGGACACAATTGTCCCAGCTGATTCTACTTCTCAGCAGTTTATTCTCTTTAAAAGCAGCCTTTAAAAATTACAGACCTTGCAGGGTTTGTGTCAATCATCTCTGTCATGAAAGGATCATATAAAGCTCATTTACTGGACGAGAGCACTGAATAAGATCTCTCCATAACCACGAAGTCACCCCAGTCCCAGCTCCTTGGATTAATAACATTCTGAGTTCAAAGGGACTCCTCAGGACCAGTGAGTCCAAATCCAGTCTTCACACAGAGCAATCTTGAACTTAAACTGTTTGCCTAAGAACATCACCCAAGCATTTCGTGGACACGGTCAGCAGCAAGTGCTCCAAGGTGGGGACTCATCACCTCCCCTGATCCGAGCATTCCTGTGCCCAGTGTTGCTGAGCTGTGACTCGTGGGGCACCATTTCCAGTTACAGACAGGGCTCGACCTTCTGCTGCAGCAGCTCCTGCATTCAGAGGCACTTGGCCACCTGCCCACAGTGAGTGGGATTTGTGACAGTGTGCTGTACTTAAAATGAACAGGGTGGGTTGTTTCTGCTGACCATGGCCAGGATCCTGCTTTTCCTATGTCCTGGGGTGAGGCTGTGCAGCAGCTGACAGAACAAGAGCTCCCAGCCTCTGAGCCTGGCACTCTGAGGCTGTCCTGGACCATGGGCAGCCCACGTGTTCTGGTGTCTCAGGGCCAGGCATGCCAGTCCTGGATAAGCTGCACAGCACACAGAGCACCCCTGCTTACGCCTTCTGAGCTGATTTCTTGTCTTTGTGACGGGACTCACAAACCCTCAAAGTCTCCTTGCCTTGTCCTAGTTTCAAGATGGCCAAAGAGATCATAATCCTTTTGGGGCTTAGCTGGATAGGAAATATGCTCTTTGTCTGAGCAGTGTTGAGAGAGAAGAATAAAACGGGACCTTTATTAGCTATGACTCATGTATGGAGTAAATAAGTAAAAAGGCTGGAGGGCTAGTTCTCTGCCAATGGTTTCTGCATCAGATTAAACAATTAGAGCTCCATCCTTCAAGTCACTACAGTGTCATAGCAGTGAAAACCAGCAGCATACAAAACTCCACTGTGTTGATAATGCTCTGGGATCAGGGGAAAAGGAGGAAGGTGTCACCTGTTTCATATATATGTACCTTTAACCTGGAGCTACAGCTTTTGTTTGGTTGATCCACTATGCAAGCAAAAAGTCCAGACCTGTTTCTGTAAGCTTGTACTATGTATGCATCTCTCAATAAGACAGTTTCCATATTTTGCCATGGCTCTGACAAGTGTTACTTTTTAATCTTGAGCTAAGTTTAAAAGAATGAACATATTCCACAGGGAATAACTTAGTTCAGGTGTTAGACTCCAATGTTTTACATTTCTTCATATTTGCTTTATGATATTTTTCATTATTGCTTAAGTGCAATTTCAAATGATATGTGTTTAAGCTCCTTAACAAAGATGTTTTTAGAAACATCACCCAATATTTTGGAAGGTTTACTGCCTTTTTCTTATGAAGTTCATGCAGTTGAAATCTAAAAAGTGCTTATCCTAAGGAGTATCCACTTGCTGTTTTGAAGTGGTAAGTTATTCTGACACAGTATTGAAAAATATTAAAATTAATGTAGAAAAATTAACTGACAGTTTTCCATGCAGCTAATGCTGCCATCATTATTGTAGCATTTCATATCTGTTTTCTACACAAACCATCATAACCGTGTGATATACATTTTAGGTATCAAACATAATCTAGACAGAAATGGTACTATACAGAAATATTTATATGTGCCTAGCTGGTCAAGGCCAATAAATAATACAGTGCCTCTTCAGACCTACAGCAAATTGCTTTCCCCAGCAAAATGCAAAAGAATGCAAAAGACCCCAGATTCCTGAGTTTTGTCATATCATCTGCCTTTCTTTCTGAAGGTTTCTTTTAATTGCATGTTTATGAGGAAACAGGAGGTTAATGTCTAAAGAAAACATGGTGCATGCCCATGGACCAAAAGGAAATTGATGAGAAGTGGAAACTTCAGGAAGCAAAGATAATGGAGGTGCTGAAACGAAGGGTTGTGTTTCAGCTGAGGTGATTTCCTGGTGATATCACTGTGCAATGGGGTGGTTTTGGGGAAGGCAGAGGAGAGGTTGGGACAGTAGTTCAGGGCTGAAGTCTTGAGGCTCATTTCAGGAGGCAGAAGTTGGTTGAGTCACTGCTTGTTTGAGCTCTGATGCCTTAAGTTTTAGCTTTCATATTTTCCTGATTCTGTACTGCATTAGTATGTAACTCTGAACTTCATATAAAGTGTTAGCAAGTTCTCTTCATAGTTTAGTCAGACAGAACAATCCTTTCCAGCTTGAGAACCAAGGACACCATTGCAGCTCCAGGCCTAAAATGTGTAAACAACAGAGAACTGAGGAGAGCAACCTGGGAGGATGGGACTTCATAACTTGAAGCTGTAATTGGATAATTAACCCCAATATGTAAATGGACCAAAATTTATAAAAGTGTGAAAACTCATGACTTGGAGTCCATCTTGCGTGGAGCCATGGCCAGGCTCTTGTACTACACAAGGTGTATCCTTTGAAGGCCTTTTTAATAAATACCTACTTTATTCCTTTAACACTGTTTAGCCTCTGTTCTAGGTAGCCTCTCAAGGCATCTAGAGAAATATCTAAGTTCTTCCCTTGCCAGTTCTGGAAATAACAATTACATCTCCTTAGATATATTCTGCTTGTCCATTTATTGTTGGAAAACACAGCATATAATGGAAAACAAATGAGCTTATCTAAAGAATAGGTTACTTTGAATAGTGCAATTTTAAAGAAATATACTTTTATTTTTCTCGTTTAACCATTTTCAAAATAAAACATTGAGTCTTATTTTTTTGTTGTTGTTTCTCCCCATGTTTCCAATAGAAAGTAAGCTTGTTTGAAACTGTAGTTGAGTTCTGAGGTGAAAAAATTATTATATTTAACAAGCCAAACAGTAAAGAATATGAACACTAAATTGCTGCTTTCTGAAGAAAAGCAAATGAAAAAGTTAAACTTTTTCTTTGAGTTACCTGTGGTGAATGGGATAAAGATGTGATAGGTATTATAGGGAAGTGGACATTTTAAATTCTGGAATGTCCTTTATTTTTTATTACAGCCATCAGAATACATAAGGCCAAG
The DNA here is from genome assembly GCA_013397295.1 of Polioptila caerulea. Lineage (NCBI taxonomy): Eukaryota > Metazoa > Chordata > Aves > Passeriformes > Certhiidae > Polioptila > Polioptila caerulea. The sequence goes on along the minus strand of VYXF01006265.1, from coordinate 376,526 downwards.
ACTGGTTACTCGTGTCCCATTTTAAATGGAGGATGGATACAGTGGCATATAAAGATGACATGTCTTTGGAGCTACCAGAATGCCATGGTGACTTGGTACAAATCTTGCCTGCCTCTGATTCAAATGTGACACTGAAGCAAGAGTAAAAGCAATGCTGTGTGTCTGTTCCTCCACTCCTTCCATGTTTCACGGCTTGAAGTTATCCAAATTCAGGGTCTGGGTACTGCTGAACTCTTGTTACAGAGGTAGGTTGCTGGTTGATGCCAGACTCATATATGTTAAGCAGAAGGTGTTTCTCCCAAAAGTCTGATTGTGCACCGTGAAAACTCATGGAAGCAGATTTCAGCTGTAGTTTACAGCTGTAATTTTTCCAAAATACTGGACTTGCTTTCCTTGTAAGTCTTCCATCTTAAGGTTGACTACTTTGGCTATTAATTCAAAATGAAGCTCTGGCCCAGTATGTCTGCTTCTGAAAGAGGGAAAGAAAAAGGAAAATAGCTGAAACCTCAAATAAAGGATTCACTTCCATTACAGTATTTTATAAGGTGATATGTGGCATATAAAAGCCTGTATTGGTAGCTTGGGATCACATGCTTGTGTTTCTGCTCTCTCTCATCTGGAGTGAGTGTGGACTATCTGTGTTATGGTTTGGACTGGAGACGGTTTTTCCCTTTCACTTAAATTGGTGACTACAGGATGTGGCAGTTCTAATCACACTGAAAATTGCTGTAATTGTTATCAGGCAATAAACATTCAATATATTTTTGTAAGAAGTAGAGCTTAGTGGAAGTTTTCCAGTATTTGAAAAAATAGCTGGAAGCAAAATGGTAAGGATACAAATTGAATTTGGACTTTAAATACTGAGAAAGTTGGCCTGGCTTATTCTCTTAAGAAACAGGATTACTGTAACACGCAGAGCAACGCAAGACTTGTTCTCAGCTAAGGATGAATATGAATGTCTTTTTCATATAAAAACACATTGTAAGTACTGCAGGAATGCATACCTGTCATAAGCATAACTGTTGAACAGAAAACAGAACAGGAATGTGAATTAAATGTTCTTACAAAGGACATAATTTTCCTCTTTGTTTCTCTCAGCGGCCATATATGGGCAACTTCTACCAAATGAGCCTGCAATAAAAACTCTGTATTGTCCATTCACCTTAAAGCAATCAAAAGATAATGTCCATATAATTCAGGTGAGAGCTCTTATTTATTACTCTGAAATTATAGTACTTTTTAAAGTACTCCATATGTGTAGATGGGAGTGAAGATTCTTAAGTTGTTAACATTTGATCTCCTGTTATAATTAATCAGATCCAGAATGTAGCTTAAATAATGTGTTTATATAGTGTTGTCTAAGAGTTTTACTTACAGTACTCCTTTGAAACTCTCTGTATTGAATGGGACTAAATATAGGTGCAGTCTTTTTCCTTTTGATAAAACACATTTCCACCGGATGTTCCTCTTACTTTATTTTAAGAATTGATGATTTTAGAAAAGGTAAAACTAATTCTGAAATCCTGTAAGTATTTTATCGGCCTAGTAATGCCCATAACTCATTAGCTGGAAACATTGCAGGTTCTTGGATTATAAAGCTCCCTTTTAAAATAAACAGGAGGAAACATAAGGGAGAGACAGAAGAGTGTAACTTGTTTAACATTTAACAAGCCTCTTGATCCATTTTCTGGACTAGTTGCCATGCTTTTGAAGATAAAAGCAATTACATTAGATATGGGGGTGGTTTTCATGCTCTGGGGATTGAGAGAATTTTGTTTTTTTACAGAAGCAAGAGTATGAATACTTGACTTGGTCTCGAGGCTGATTTTTTTAGCATTTTTCTGAGTACATCTGGGAAAAATCCAGATCTTGCTGAAATCAGTGAGAATTTGCTCACTGCCTTTAACAGGGCCAGGATTTTGTCTGTGAATGTTCAGGTTTTTAGTCACTGACCAGCTCCAGTGGAGCATTTCAGCTTTTCTTTTTTACTACTGCAAGTTGCCTCATCCCTGGCCCTAGACTGCAAAATGACTCCCAGGAAATTTTCTTTCTGGAAAGTACAATGTTGATGATTGTAGCATGGGCTCTGGTGAGCTGAAGCACAGCAATATTGTGATGAAAGACTGGGGGCCCACTAATAAAGTCTATACATTTGCTAGGCAGTGGATTATGTTAGACTGAGATGGGACAAAGCCTACTCTTGTAAAATTTGACCAACAAATGGGAAGCTCCTGCATGGGATCCTAGTGTTAGACAAAGAGTATTGGGATATCTGACAATGCTGTAAAGTAACTAGCAGAGATAATGGATCGTGCAGGAAAGCAGCTCTGTATCTCCAACAAAATGAGTGTTTGCTTTATGCTGCTCTGCACAGAGGCACACACACAGCAGATGGAAATTCACTCAGCTTGGTTCTCTGACATGTGCCTGTCTCCAAAATGGCTTGAAGGAAACAATTTACTAAAGTCAACTCTGAGATAAGGCACTTAACATGGTTTTCAAAGTCTCAGTGGCAATTAGACCTAACTTTATTGGAGATCAGTGAATCCTGAGGCTCTTGATGCCAAACTTGGGCCTGACTTCTGGGCTCTACTCTTTGGAAGAGAAATTTTCAAAGTCAGGGTAGGGGCCAGAAGCCACCACAGACATTGAATAAAGGTGTCAAACAATTGGTTTGGAGAAAGTGACTGAGAAATGAGTTTGTCCATTTGCCTACCAGGCGATCACTTGGTTCCTGCCTGAGAGCTGGATGTGGGTTCCTAATTTGTCAGTCTCCAATGAGGTTATGCGTGGGAGGCTGGGGTTAGAGGTACTCAAGGTGACCTAAGAGCAGGCAGGTCACAGAGTGTCCTGCCCTTGCAAAATGCTCCCAGTACTCCTCTCTGTAGGTCCTCTGTTCAGTTTGCACTGCCACTGCTCTCCATTGGGCTGCAGTCTTTTCAGGGCTGACCTGGAGTTTGTGTGTTTCTCTGTAATGCTTTAAGTAAAACTGAGGTTGAGTGAAGAGTGAATTCCATAAATCCTTCCCCTACGATGTATCTTCAGTGAAAGAGAAATCTGTCCTCTAAGACAATTCAAATATCGTCATTCACCACAATGGTTATATTCAGGTTTTAAGTTACTCTCCTAATATAGTTATAAGTGTATTGTGAAGTCATCTGGTGGTTCTATATTAGAGCAATGTTTCCCAAAAGTTTACACTACTCACAGTATGTCCCATAATTTTGGAGACGTTATTTCAAATAGTGAGTTTGGTTGCAATCCCATTTTGTTAGTTACTTCAAGTGTAAAGAAATAGATGCTAGTATGCAATCTTTCTGAAGAAACTGGGAGAGTTGGAAACGTAATTTTAAGCTGTGCTGAGAACAGAAGACTGAGAATAATATTCTGTGAATATTCTGTGTGCATGAAATTGTATATTTAAAATTTAAGCCTCTAAAGAGATGTTTATTTTGCCTCTCTTAGTTTCCTCTCAAAATTGGTAAAATGTTTTGGATTAAGCATGTTCAAAGCACTTGTGTCTGCAGAAACTACAGCAGATGCACTGTGTGTTCCAGTTTGCCATACTGCCTTTCAAATCTCAAATCTGGTGCTGTAAATAGAATTGATGTTTTTACTTTCCTTAGTCCCTGTGCAGCCTCCCTGCCATGTGTTAGCCGCACCACTGACTCTGTTGCAGGTCAAAAGGAAATCTGGTGACTTACAGCTAGGACACCTCTCTGCAAAGTGTAGCCTACTCCCATCTCTTTCCTGGATGGTACTGGAATTTCACTCCTTGTGACTCCTGTGGCTGTTTTCCTCCTCTGAGGAGTCTCTGCCTGTGCTGTGGACCTGGTTCCTCTGTGCAAGGCAGCTGGGGTCAGGTCTGCAAGAGAAGGCAAAATGCTTCTTGTCAGTGGACAGTTTGTTTCAGATAAGGGAGAGGAGGGTGTGAGGTGGCTCAAATCTATTGCTCCAGGAGGGGTTTGCTGGAGCCAGGAAAATCCAGCTCCTGCAGACTGGCTCCACTTTCCTTTCACCCCCTCCTGTGAGTAATGTGAGTTGTTTATTTCTTCATAGCTGCCCTTGCAGAGAACAACTAGGCGTTCATTTCTCTTCCCACCTCCTCCTCGCCTCGGCCTCTCTTTTTTCATTGAAGAAGTGAGAAAAACTGCAAGGGAAAACACCTTCCCTCCCTCTCCTTGTGGGATCACAAGCCACTGGGGCAGAGCCAGAGGAACTGCCTGAGCGTGGGGAAGAGTAGGACACTGAGATGTGGAGGGTAAATGTGTCTCTGGCTGGGGCTTGCAGCCCAGCCCAGGACTCGTCTTCTCCCGGACCCTGAGCAGAGGGTTAGATCCTTTTGCTGCTGCCCATGTGTTTCTGTACAATATCCTGCCGCAGATTTCAGCTAATTTTTTTTTCAATTTTAAAATTAATTAGAACTTAACCTCCTCTTCCTTTAATAGCTCTCTCTAGTAATCTCATCTTTCTTTCTGTTTTTAAATTTCTAAATAATGACTGAAATAGATGTTTACTTGATAATTTACAGTTAAAAGAGGATTTTGAAAAGAAATTAATCTCTTTACATGGGAAGACACTGTGTAATCTTCTAAGACATTCCAAGTTTCCTCAATATTTTACAGTCTTTTTGCTATTTATTTTGTATCTCTTTTCTTGAAAGTGTTTATTTTGGGAAGGTCAAAACAAAATTCTCCCTATGTCTCTCATCAGCTGTAAGATGAATGCACACAGTTGGAACAAGTTCCATTGAAGCTCTCATGCAGAATAAACAAAGTCCTGACCAAAGGCTTGACTCATGATAGATCTTTAATGACTATTGTCATGAAAAAGTATTTAACATATTCTCCACCAAAAGAAGGGTGTAGCTTTGCTGCAGAGTCAGCAACACATTAAAATGGGGGCAAGGAGAGATTCCAAGGGCAAGGCTGATATGAAACTGGTGGGCTCTGGAAAGAAGCTGGGCAGCTCTGTTCTCATTAAAGAGGGCGATGTAAGTGTGCTGGGGAGGTCAGGTGTGTCACTGAGAATTTCTGGTGTTGCTGTCAGGCTCTTCAGATGGAATCAGCCTACAGAAATGGGTGTTGCAAGTGTGTAGTGGCCACTTGAGCTCCTCCAGGCTGTGTCATACCAACCTGTGAGAAAGCAATTCTGCCTCCAATGTTCACGCAGTCTGTGGGGTATCTTGGGGATTGTTTTGGGAAGGAGGTTTGGTATTTTGATAGCTGAAGCCACTACAAAGTCACTGCACATCCTTAAACAAAGCAGATCTATTTTTGCTGCCTTTTCTACTTGTGTGACAGTGAGTGTAACACTTGGCAGTCAACAAACGCTGCATGCTGCTCTTGTCATCATGTGGTGGGGCAGGAAAACTGCTGACATGGAAAAGTGCAGATAAAATCAAGCAAAGTGATTCATGGCTTGGAAGGCTCCGTGTCCTAGGGAAAGATTAATCAAAACGGGCCCAGACAACTCAGGGATAGTAATATGCATGCATGTTATAGTTACTGGGTGATAGAAAAATATCTTTGGGTGAGTTGGGCCAGATTCACAGATGTTATTTTAGGAGGTACATTTATTATTTTTGCTATTAAGAAAGGTCTCTCTTGTAAAAGTCTAATCTCTCTGTGAATGAGGGGCTAGGAAACCTGCACTATATGGGTTAGAGACCCATGGTATTCACAACAGTCATAAGGAGGACTGAGTAGAAAGTCCAAGAAAATTACACTTTTAGACCATTGCTTAGTGAAGAAAAGATGCTATGAGAGCTGTGGGACAGGCTTATCAAAAGGAAATAAAACACTTTGGTCCTTGAAGAGTTCAGGTATCTGAGAGTGGTTCAGACTCTAATCTCATTCCTTGCAGCAGTAAAAAATTAAAATTCTCATTTTAAATTTAGTACTACATGTTACTTGATAAATTTTCGAAAGTGTGCAGTTATCTTTCTGTAGGCCTAATTATCTTTGAGATGAAGAAGACAATGATTGGAATGGTCTTTAAGATTTGATACTATTTAGAAGATTAAGAGATAAAATGTCCTTTTAACCAATGCAAAAATATACACAGACGATATGAGAGGAAGGAACAGTTTTGACTAAATTTCTAAATGAATATATCTANAAATATACACAGATGATATGAGAGGAAAGAACAGTTTTGACTAAATTTCTAAATGAATATATCTAATAAAATAACTCACTGAGTATTATTAGATATTTTTATTCTAAATAAATTTTTGAACTTATGGGCCATTTTTACTGAATTTAGGAGCCAATGTTTTCTCAAAATTGTGAAGTTCCTCTTTATTTTGAGAAAACTAGAGCTAGGAAAGATGTCTGTACATGGATGGATGGAAAATTTTCAGCCAACATATCCTGATCAATCCGCTGGTGTGCTCAGTGTTCAGAAACAAGCACAGTGCCTCTTGCTTGACCCGAAGCTGATGGATACAGGAGGGTGGAGTAGAGCAGTGTGGATCACAGAGAGAGGAATTTATCAAAGGAGTAAGGAAAAGGGGCTTGGACTGTAGCATTACAGAGCAGGGAATGATGCAAGCCACAAATCTCTAGGAAACCAGGCTTTATTAGTTCCATTGCTTTTGGAACAACTTGTTTAAACTTCCCTTGTAGGTAATTAACTTTCTAATGGCACTGTGAGATAGGCCACCTGCAGAACCCTGGGGCAGGGGGATTCACAAGCATGTGCAGTTCAAAATAAGGCCTCATGGAAAACTAGGCAAAAGTGCGTTAGAATAATATTTACATTCAGTAGCATTAAGTACATCTGTTTGTTATTAGTGGGAGGCTGAACTGGCTCAAAAATCTTCTGCAAGAGTGACCCAGCAGCAGAAGGCCAGGTACCTCTGACAGCTTTTCTGCAGCTACCAATAGAGCTATTTTCAAAAACATGACAAGATTTGCCTCTCAGTGTCAATATGAATACAAAGAAGATAAAAGTTAGATTACTTTAATATATAGATGTTTCAGTTCTGTCCTTTTAGGTGTCTTGTTTTGTCCTTATTTTCTCTGTTACTCCTGTGTTTACACGGGTGTGAAGTTTTCATACAAACTAAGGGAGTGCAGCTCTGGTTGAAATCAGTGCAAGCCAAAGGTGGTCAGCTTGTTTGAAAAAAAAAGGGTGATAGGCGACAGTCTTTCACCTAATAATTTAAAAATTCTTATGAGTGTTATTTAATGAAAAAAATTATTGCATCTTATAATGTCAAATATTGACACAGAATATGAATTTTATTTTTTTTTAGTTCAGCTTAGTATGCTTACTATAAATTTGATGTCTGAACATTGTACACATAATTGCTAAAAAGTATTAATGATTTCAACGTAGTTGTGATGATTCAAGCTATCTGGAACTAATGTTAAGTGTCAGGTGGAAAAGCTTTGGCATAGCTAAGAGCAGAGTCCTAATATTTCAGTCACATGTCCTAGACATGTAAGTGTGTGCTTATGCACAAAACAGTATTAGGGAGATGGGTTATTCTAGCTTAGGGCTTAGGAGCTCTACTGACCTTTTGGGTTCAGTTTCATGTTCTACTATAGGTTTATTCAATGTAAAACTAATTTGTAACAGCTACTAATT
>VYXF01006265.1:323595-368908 GCA_013397295.1 Polioptila caerulea | reverse complement strand
ATATATGTCTCAAGATTTTTAATGTCCTGTAGGCAAAGGAAGAAAAGATATTATATATGTGTTTACACATAACACGTAAAGCATAAAACTGTGGAGACCCCTCATCTTAATCAATTTTTCAATCTGAAGTATCCACAGGTTGCAGGGAGATTTCTAAATCTGGAGATTGTTGTGGCAAACCCTTATTTAACCACAGAGGATTGTCTTTCCCCTAAAATTTAAAAAATCTCTCCATCCAGCCCCTCTCAAAGTTTCCTTTATCTTTCCCTTAGACTCACACTCACTGTCAAGAACTGTCTTCCTCTCTGGTTTGGAGCCTGCTGTCTCTATTCTCTGAATGTTTGTATTGACTGCTGTTTCCTGGCCACCTTACACCTTCAGTAATCTTCAGGGTGTAAATAGACAGTATGTTGCATTTTCATATTGCAGCCATAAATTCTTGTGCTCTACACTCTTTGGGATAAAGGCTCCTGAGCCTATTTTGTTTGTGTGGCATATTGAAAGCCTGATGTAAGTGCTAGAGGTCAGTTCTGCAGCCCAGCCACGAGCACCAACATTATAAGGATTCCCTAGGGTGTGCATGTGACAGTTCTGTGGGACTGACAGGCATCACACAGAAGTTTTGAAGGTCTTGTGTTCCCTGGGAAGACACAGCTCTCCTATGGTAGACCAGGGGATACCCAAAGATATCCCTGGCACTCAGCATGGTTACCCTCTTACTTGAAAATCGTACAAGCAGATAATTATTAATTATGCAGTTTCCAATAGTTAATCAGGAAAACATTCTTAAGGAGAGGAAAAAGCAAGAAGTCCTCTTGCTTTGACCAAATCTATAAGAAACTTGTCTTGGTTATGCACAAAGAAAATGAACATTGATAAATAAAACAACTCCAAAGAGATCTGACACAATAGCAGCAGATGTAGAGAGCTGTGTGTCTGGAGATTAGCAGCAGAGGTAACCACCTTATCATAAGACTCAGTGTTGCTTTGTGGTTTAGGAAAAGCAAGTAGGTATGACCAAAATGACTGTCCTTTGGGAAGATGGAGTCAAAGGGCACATGCTTGAGAGACACAAATATGAGCTATTCAGAAAACAAACAAAGACCTCTAAACTAAAATGTGCAGGTGACTGGAAAGGTCACCCTGTGAAAAGCACAAAGAATGAAGCGAAAGGAGGTGATGAGGTGTGTTTGAAACAGTGGCCTCATCTCCCATGTAAGTGCACCAGATGAGGAGCAATGTGGGTCAGTAGGTCCCACACTGACTTTGGGATCTCCAAACTCCTCCAGTCTGCACAATACTTTGGGACCCAGCTGTTGCTTTAATGACTAGTAATGTGGGTGGGTAATGTGTTCAAAATGTGTTGGTTTCTAGAGCTGTGCTGTTTAAGCAGCATGGAATGGCAAGACTTTGAAACAAGCCTTAACATTTTATAGGCTGTGTAGCTGCCTTAAAAAAAAGGAAGCAAATATTAATTAAAAAATGGGAGACCACCTACTCAAAATGTAACTCTGCAAGTAAGACAATAATTTCCTAAACAAACTTATATGCAAGCAGTGAGTCACCCTTTCACTTCTATAAATGTTTGTGCAGTGTGCTTCCATTGAAAGTCATTTGGATTCAGAAAGACATGGATTTGATTCTCTGCTTTCTTGTACTAACTCCTATTAGTACTAAGTAGGTAGATTGCTCATTTAAGGATTTATTCATTCAAGAACTTACTTCCTTCAATTTCCCTGCCAGCTGAAAACTTTCTGCTCTGATACTGAGCATCCTTATACCAGCTCTGGACAGTGATACTACTTGTTTCCTATAAACCCTTTTCATGCTCATGTAAAAGCTGATGAGTCTGCTGAAATCAGACATCCTTTTTCAAACAAAATTTTATATAAATAAGGTGAACTGGATTCCACTCACATCTTCCAGGCCTGGTCTAATATGCCTTCTTTTCATTCTATTAATTTCTTTTATTTGCTCCTATTTTTGTTGTTATTTTTCTCAGCTTGTTGCAACTCTTTTGAAGAATCTCATTTTGTTATGTGTGGTCACTTATCTGTTGCAACCCACTTAGTGGCTTCCATATGTTGCTAAAATGTGTTTGGAAGAGGGGATTAAGTTACTGTTTCTAGCTGTGAGTTTGGTCACTTGGACACGTTCACTGGGATGTGAGATCCTAGAGTCCACAAGAGCCTTCCAACTGGAGATTTTCTATTTTTTTTTCTTTGCAGTAGAGGACCCCACACACACTTTCCCTGTGAGCCCTGCTCTGAGGAAATTCATGTAACATCACAGCTTTACTACAGCAAAGTGAAATCTTTTCAACCCAGGTTCTGGTATTCCCTGCCTGTGGAATCTGACTTGAGGTGCCTCCCTCCAGAGGTAAAAAAAGGAAACAAGAGTTGTGAAAGTTCTCTCAAAACCCTTAATTTATTGAATAATCCCAAAACTGGTTCAGAGAGNCTGCTCTGAGGAAATTCATGTAACATCACAGCTTTACTACAGCAAAGTGAAATCTTTTCAACCCAGGTTCTGGTATTCCCTGCCTGTGGAATCTGACTTGAGGTGCCTCCCTCCAGAGGCAAAAAAAGGAAACAAGAGTTGTGAAAGTTCTCTCAAAACCCTTAATTTCCATCGCATAAACATTTATTGAATAATCCCAGACAAAACTGGTTCAGAGAGTGAGGCATATCCTTGATTTTGTCTGAGTAAAAATTGAGGAATTAGGGATTCAAATAGGATATTTAACTGTGAGTGACCAAAAGAACTTCAGTTTCTAGTGGATTTTTTTTTTTTTAATGAATGTTCCTTGTTAGCATTACATTCTACTAATTAGAGTGTTACTTTGAGAATGTAAGTCTGGGAAGCATTGTCTAAGTCATGTTTTAGTCAAATCAGTTTCCTTATGAACACTGTGACTGATTTAAATTCTACTCTTTTGTATCAGCTTTTTGCCAACGCCTTCATGTGACCATTTTTTGTTCTTGAGTGTGTTTGGAGAAGATGATTTTTCTTGTGATTTTTAGCAGTTCATAAAAATAAACAACATGTGGTGAGTTTGCTTTTGTACAACCAGGGATTTTTACCTCATAGGATTCTGTATAATTGGCTTTGGGCATAACTTTGGGAATAAAGAGTTAAGGCAGAGGCAGAGATGAAGAATCTGTTTAATTTGCTTGATTATTTCAAGCCAAGTGAATATGCCTAAGCAGCACAGAAAAGAGAAAACAACTATTTGGTCCCTTATCCCAGAAGGGTTTTGCATGGATTCTGCAGAGTGTCTCAAATATCAGCAGTGAACATATCTTGTAGAATAATCTTGACATGCAAATGTAGCATTAAACACAACATGAAGTCATGTAGGTTTGTCCTTTTCAGCCTGTTTCAAACAGTCTGCTCTTCTGGTTTCTCTACAGTTATGTTTTACCAATGCCCATGGAAGGTACATTCATTTCTTTAGCATAGGATTGTATGGGATTGAACTCTGCAGTTTCCCAAGTCCTCTGGTAATGGTATTCTGAAATTAAAAAAAAACCCCAACAAACCAAATACAAGAAAAGCCACTGTTTTCATTACAAATGTTGTATATGTTACAGCAATAAATGGATGCTAATGAAACAGAAACCTGTGGATTCAACCTCTGCTCTTGTGAGTGGTAAAGTATCTGAATACTTAAAGCAGTGATTTGTCTGAAGAGCTGGGTAGGATTTGATGGAATATTCAGTGGCTTCCTTAAACCACTGGGCGCCAAAATAACTGAACGAGCCTGTCATTAATTTGAAGATAACCTTCTCATCTTGGACTGAAGCAGAGAGGAAGACACTGAACTCTTCATGCTCTTGACCAGTAACAGGATTAGAGTAAACAGCATGAAGCTGAGTTTGGAGAGATTTAGGTTGGATATCAGGGAAAAGCTTTTCTCTGGGAGGGCAGTTTAGCACTGGAACATGCTCCTCAGGGAAGTGTCACAACACCAAGCCTGACAGAATTCAAGAAGTGTTTGGACAATACTCTTGGGTACATGGTGTGATTCTTCTTCTGTGGTGTTCTGCTCAGGGCCAGGAGTTGGACTTGATATTCCTGATGGGTCCCTTCCAACTCAGCCTATTCTCTGATTCTATGTCTGTGCACATACCGGCAACTACTTGTGTGAATGCACAGAGAAAACCAGAATGTCATGGCTGCTAATGTCTGCTAGGCAGCCAATAACCCTGAATTTTATCTTTCTATTTCCCTCAGCCAGGAAGTCACTCAGCTATTTTTAAAATCTCTATCCGTGAACATAACAGTCTTTCTTGAGGAAAAAAATAACAGGAAATAATTTAAAATACCTTGAAATTTCACACCTCTTTTTATCTCTTGATGCTTCTCCCTTTCTCTCAGAGGCTTTACAAGTTTATCCAACCTAAAGGCAAGAGTCCAGGAGTTCTTTCAAGAAGTTCTACATTTTAAAAGGGTCCCTACACAGCAAGCAGGCTATCTTAGAATCCTTCATTCGAGTCGTTTTACTGCTGACTTGTGGCCTGCCTCTTGGCAAGTTCCTAGGCAGTTTGCTAATATTTAGATACTACAGGATGGCGATGACAGCAGTTTGTCACTAGAGTTGTCACTCTACATACTCTCTGGAGTATTAGACCATGAAAAACATGGTTGTATGAATTGTTCTTCATCAGCTGCACTTTGCAAATAGAAAAATAAAGATTTACAGCTTTGATTTCTGAAATGAAATGGAGTTACATGGAATCCAATCTGCTTTTCCAAATGTTTATCACTGCAAAAGAGAGCGGATCAGGTTAGCTAAATCCCGAGTCTTTAATTTGGGCAAACAAGCTAATTTTCTAGCTCTAGCACAGACATAAATGGGATTTTCAACAAGTTACTCAAAACTCATGGTGTAGTATGTAGTAGTTGGAATATATAATTTATGAATTAATCCATGAGATTTGAGATGATCTCAGCAACATGTATCCCTGGTCAGATTTATGTGAAAGGTATGTATTTGTTAAGGAAACCAAGTGTTAGTTGTTCTTATGAAATGCATATGGCTTCTGTAGTTCCTAATGTGTGTATTACTGATACTGACAAGGAGGAACTTTCATGTATTTTACTTCTTTGTGTAGCAGATATATTTAAAAAAAGACTTCTTTTGCCTTCCAATATGAATGAGGATCGTCAGGTCTGGTCCCGCAATGGAAAACTGGTTGATATTTCTGTTTAAGAAGCAAAGTAAATAAAACACAATCCCTGGAGTGGATACCTCTGCCATGTTCCCTTGGAAAGCTCCTAATTGGACAGAGGTGCCCTCTGTCCATGCACAGAGCCCAGCAATCAAATACACATGGAGACTGAATTCCAGCAGACTTTATAGGCACCTCTGCACAATAACAATAAATAATGAAATAAATGCAGGGCACTTTTGCTGGTTGTTTCTCAAAGCAGTCTACAGACCACTTAAACAGTAGTGCATTGATTTTTCTCACCCTTGGAATACAGGGATCCTGTGTCAAAACATGTCTGCTCTTTAAAAGCACGGAGCAAGATTGCAGAGTGTTTAGGACAGGAATTAATATTTGTGGTAAAAACTGCAGGATATGTTTAAGGATGCAAAATATAAATGTTATGGAATGTGGGTTACGTCTTTTTTGATGTATGTCTGTCCTTGCTGTTTGACTTCACAGCCAGGAAAAAATTTTGTAGAAAATGGTTCTGTTATCAGAATCCTTAGTCACTTAACCAAGGGACTTCCCTCGCTCTTTCCTGGTTGCCGTTTTCTTTTTTTTTTTTTTTTTTTTTTTAAATTTTTGGTGCTGAACTACTTTCATTGTGCATACCTGCAGTGTAATCCATAACAGTAGTTGAACTTGAGCAAACCTGAAGAAGCCGCTGTAGCACTGTTGCTGAAGTCTATTCATTTGTTGAAATCTGTTCAGGCTGTGCTTGAAGAGCCTGCACTGAAGTTTGTGCTTCCAGAGCTCAGCTGCTCTTGGTACCTAAGGCAGGAATCACCTGAGCACCTCTCTCTGGCATGGTCTCACTTGTGAGCACACTGCTCGACACAGCCCTCCTGAGGTGCCTTGGAACTCCTTTACAGATGTTTCTGCAAGCTGTCAGCCCTTCTCAAAAACTTGGAGCTACAACTTAAAAGGCTTTATTCACTCTGCCTGTGATCCAAATGTATTTGCTTGCATTTGTTCAGATTAAACGCAGGTGGCTTTTTTTTTTTTATCCTGGTGTTCTTCCACATATCTTCTTTTTGTTCTTCCACATATCTAACATTTCTTTCAGTGAGGCCAGAGATACTTTCCTTAGTTTTTATTTCTCTTTCTTGTGCATAAATATGTGCATCTCTATCCCAATTGTTCAGTTTATAGGAGTATGTCCCGTTTTTTGTTTTTTTTTTTTTTTTGAAAACTCTCTTGCCAATACTAACTTATGGCTTTTCCTAAGTTCTGAATCCAGTGTGAAAAATTTGAATTTGAGTATTTAATGATTTCTAGTTTTGCCTCATACCAGCATGTTATCTGCTGACTCCTCCCTTACTTATAGGAAACCAATGGAAAACATTAAAAAAGGTACTGGGTTTTTATTTTTTAAAAATTAAGGGGATAATAGTATCAAAGACAATGCCATCTTTTTTCCTCCTCTCCCATATTTTCCCTGAATCCTGAAAGAATATCCTTGATGAAAACCATTCAATGTTCCGAAGAAATTAATTTTAGACTCTTACTTCAGATAAAATTGCAAGATATTATTGATTTACATTCCTACACATGTCGGGTTTGGGTAGTTTTATTCATGGTAAGCTGTAATGACATGGTTAGAGGATCTACTGTGTGTTTAGCAGTGAGGAATGAAGCTCTAAAGGTCTGGAAGTTTGGAAAAGTTCAGATGCCTCAAAATGCTTGGATTCCTCTCAAGATTTTTTCTTAGCTGTATAAATCTACCACCCAGTTGTCATCCTCTGAGGAATTAGCAAAAAAGCGTATTTATAAGGCAAATCATATGGCTGATGAAGAGAAATATGCTAGCAAAATTTTTTTGATTCACATTTGAAAGTAGAATATTTCTTCCATTTCAGTCAGAAGTCAGGGCTGCAAGTTCTTTCCAGCAAACTTACAAAAGCCTTTTTCTTTCTGCAGGCATTTAGCCACACCACTGTGGGCTGTGATCTTGTCAGTTCTCATAAGCTACTAACACCAATGGTAACAAAATACTTTCCCTAGTTAGGGGATGTACATTTCCATGAATTGGTTTGGTTCATCTCGTGCATGAAGTGTCAAATCTTTTTTTTTTTTTTTTTTTTTTTTTTTTTTTTTTTTCGAAAACATGAAGAACATTGGAAGAATTTTGAGCACTTTTCTCCCTACTAAGAGCTAGTTATATAAGTAGAAGTTGTATCTTAGAAGTAATTCAGTAATGGTAAAACCTATTTGGCAGAGATGTAGCCTGAAGGGCTGGTAGCCCCTCTCTCTGTGCCTGTCCTCCTGAGGTAAGCTGAATAAATGAGACAGGGTGAGGCCCAAAGCATGTAAATGAGCTGGTATTCCATGGTATAAAATTGTGCCTTTTCTGCAACATAAGCCAGCATCTGGGGTAATAACACCAGAAAAGACAAACTGAATGTGAACTCTCTCCTTTGCTACATAAGCAATTATCATTCAGGCGAGTTTATAAGGGCTTTACAGCCGAGCTCATTTATACAATGTGTTAATTCTCCCACCACTGAAAGGCAGCCACTTCTGGCCTGAAATGTGGCATCAGTTCAAGTGTGTAGCAGCAAACTGCAGCATGGCAGGCACTGAGCACAGCAAACATCTCCATCTGAAGATGCCCAGAGAGCAGCAGGAGAGAGACATGAAATTGCACAACGCCTGCTCAGAGACGACTTGCAGCTCGAGGTGACTTGTGGCAAAAATCATCTGGGGTGGTTAGTGATCAGTGACTGGGATGAGCTGGAACCTGAGCCTGGCTAAGAAGGTGGCACTGTTATTCTTTGTCATCCCTGGCACTGCAGCATGGCAGAGTAGCACTGTTAGCAGGAAAGGAAAAGAAACTTGACTATGCCACCAGCACTGCTAGCGAGAGCAGCTGAGATTTCTTCTCTTTGATGGATCTTGCAAACATAAGTAGAGCTCAACATCTGAGTACCTCTGACAACTCTTATTTTCATTTAGTAAT
The DNA here is from genome assembly GCA_013397295.1 of Polioptila caerulea. Classification (NCBI taxonomy): domain Eukaryota; kingdom Metazoa; phylum Chordata; class Aves; order Passeriformes; family Certhiidae; genus Polioptila; species Polioptila caerulea. The sequence continues at coordinate 360,733 of VYXF01006265.1, read as the reverse complement.
ATTTCAGTTGGTAACACTTCTTTGAATAGGTAAGTTTTTAGAGAGAAATGCAGTTGCTGCTCTGCTGCAATTGGTCTCTCTTCCTGTGAAAGTAAAGCATTATGAATGCAAAAGACTTTTCTAACTAACACTGTTGAGAGGATGGAAGTTCTGGTGGGAAAACTTCCAAGTGAAACTTTGGCTTCACTCAGCTGGAGTGGCACAGGCTCTGTACTAACAGCACCTTTTTTTTTTCTTGCGTGTGTGTGTCCCCTTTTTTTTTAAACCACAAACTTCCCCGTGTCACAGGTCTGTGCAAATATTTCCCATATGTCAGCTGGCTGATCCAGTAATCACTTAGGGCTGGAGTGTAAATTACACAAGCAGCAGCACGCACACAAATATCTGGCTTGTACGAATCTGTAATTCAGTGAGATTTAGCTATGGTGAATTGAACAGACTTGAAATTAAAAGCTTTCTTTTAATGGCTGTATAGATTCAGTGCTAGAAGGACTATTATTCTGTCTCCCACTTTATCCCTAGTCAATGTAGAATGTCTCGCTTGTGTTTCAATGGTGCCTCTCTTGCTGTTTGCTTTCTCAATTTACTTTCATTTCCACCCACTGTGCTGTCATTATGCCCTGAAGTAGTTTCTTTGGGAGGAAACTATCTTTTTAGAACATCTAGAATGTGCAAGACATTTTGTAAACTAATTAATAGAGTATACTATTGTTTATTTTATATCTGTAATAATGCTGTTGGGCAGTTGATTGTAATGTTTCCGACAGGGTAATGGTCAGAGAGTATTTTGATTTAAGGGAATTCTGGGAGGCTTAATCTTTTCATTCAAGATGGTAGGAATGCACTTCTCAGCACTGATTGTATACTGGTGTTCATAGGAGGCAGAAGAAATAGAATAGTTCAGGGGACTTGGATTTCTGTGACTTTTATAAAAAAAAAAGCTTTTCAGAAAAGAACGCTTTGAGCAGCCTTGACTACAAGTTTCCCTCTCTGCTCGTGTGAGTGTGACTGTGCACAGGGCTCCTCTGATCCCCAGCAGTGACTGTGCTGTGTGGGGCTGGTGGTGGGCTCCAGGCTGCAGAGAGGTGGAGGAACCCCTGCTCCAAAGTCACCTTCTCAGCTCATCACCACTTCTAGTGTTACTCTCCCTGCACATGCAAAGTTTTAGAGGTATCTTTGGGGACACTTTTACTGACCAGTCTTTACACTGGCTGTGAGCATTCCTGTGCAATGCTTGCCCCCTTTCCCTCTTGCTTTCCTTTCCCTGCTTTCCTGTGTTTTGTAGGTTTTTGCACTTCCAATTTCTTTTATTTTGTCTCACTTTACCTCCTTTTTTAAAAATTTAAAAATTCTGCTCCTGTTTCCCTCTTTTATTTCCCTTTTTATTTATTATTTTGTACTATGAGCAGACATTCCACAAGAATGCTGTGGAAAAATAGAATAAAAATGGTTTCTACATTGGAGAGTTAATAGATATATTTGTCCTTTGTCCCTCTTTCCCAGTTGTACTGACCATAAAAACATATATTTGATATATGATAAAAACATATATTTTGCTCTGAACAATACTGTGATGTAGCCCACAGTATATCATGAACAGGCTCAATCCCAAGGATTGAAGGACATATTGGGTTATAAGTGTCAGTAAAGAGGTTGTAAATGCAACGTTTTAGTTGTAGTGCTTAGCTACCATTTTTCTGAGCCTTTTTCGGTTCTTTCTTTCAATTTTTATTTGTTTCTGGAAGTGAAAATAGTGCACGCATTCAGTTTTTAACTGATTGTATAAAAGAATCCATCATTGGAGGCAAAATCTAACCTCATCTTCAAGATTTAGGAGGAAAAATTCTGAGCCCAAGAAGCAACATGGTATAATTTTCACATTTTCAGTCACACTTGATATGAATTGGCTGAGCTTGATCCTGACAAGAACACCCACTATCACAGACCTGTACATAATGTGAATTTCTGAGTAAATGTGCAGATGCCTGCAGTCTTTCCTCCTCTGGAGTCTGCCACCATCCAGGGAGTTAGTGGAATTGGCTCAGATATGGATCACCTAAGCCAAGCTGGCTGGTGCCAGTAGACAAGACTTGTATTGTACATCCTCCAGGAAGATTTATTAGTAGCTCTGGAGCTTCTTTGGGCATGATTCTGAGTTCAAGGGAGTTTTAAAATGTGAGGAAAAGGGAAATGTGGTGTGATTTTCTTGAGTCAGAGAGAAGAGCCATGACAGAAGGCAGTACTCCTTGATCATACATGGGGGCACAAACTGTTTCTCCCTGCCCTTGCTGGAATAAAACTTAGATTTTTTTCCTCAACATTGCTCTGCAGAAATCACATAACAAAAATGAATCTCATTGCCTTCAGTTGTAAGGGGAAGAAGCAGGGCAATTCTTTTCCACATTTTCTATAGCTCAGAATTATTTGCTAAACCAATTATTTTTGGGAGTCCAGAGTAATTTTAGGATCTTGTTATTTTCTGGCAAGAGCCCACAGAGATAAAAATGGCTCTTGCCACACTGGTACAGTGGCAACCACTGCAAAGCAAAGTGTTCCCTTGAGATGTGAAACTCAGCAGTTTCCCACTGAGCCCTGGACCAGCTGTGGAAGGAGGAGGAATAAAAGGTGATATGAGTTAGATTTATGCTGATGTATGAGGTGAGTGTAGGGTTTTGCTTAGAAGCTGCTAGAAGGTCATGGTATTTTACCAACTGAGATTTATACATTTGAAAATGAACCTCCAAATGGGAATGTTTCCAGTGTCTAATAAAGCAGAGCTATGCTCATACACTGACCTTGGCAAGCTTGCAGGTAAGTTCCACAACTTCTACCACCTTATAAACACTAAGATGGGTTATACAGAAAAAACTATAGAGGCTCTATTTAGAGACTTATGGTAGCAAGTAGGCAGAAAAACTTCAAAACCACCAATTTAATTTATTGAAGGTCTCAACAGGAATATATAGGAAAAAATTCTGTCTTCCACTGCAAAAATTCCCACAGCAATCTACTTGCCAAAAGTACCCAAAATTTAGGGCAAAGGGTGGGGGAGCAATGTCCAACCTATTTAATAATACCACTAAAAAAAATCTTGAAGGATGAGTATGAACCTGGATCCATTTTTTTTCTAATTACCTCAGTAAGGATGCCTATGGCTGAGAGGTTTGTCAGTCTCGAGTTTACTGTTTATATTGTTATATATCATGGTTGTAGACAAAACAAGAGAACACCCACTGGGACTAATGTACATTTTAAAAAGTTTTCCAGCCTGTCTCTGGTTTTCATAAAGGTTTTTAAAATTTCCTTTTGTGAATCCAAATTGGGAAAACATGGGTGAGATCAAGAAGTTGTTCCTAGTTACAACCAAAAAGCCAGTAATGCTGGTTAAGGGTTCAAGATCTCCGCTTCCAGGGAGACAAGCATGAGGAAAGAAACCCCTTAGGCCAGAACTGGAGTCAGGACCAGTCCAGGGCACAAAGTAGAGCAGTTTGAGGAAATGACAACTTGCACCAGCATTGTCTCAGCTTGCCAAAGCAGCAGAGCACCGTGGCTCTACCTGTGCTGGTTCTGTGCCACTCCTGAAATACAGGAATTTCTCAAGGCAAATTTATGCTGTCTTTGCTTTATTAGCACAGCATAAAAAGGCCATAATGAATGATGGGATTATTTACTTGTATAGTTCCAAAAAATGACACCCAGTTGTAATAATTTTGTATTAAGCCATCATTAGCTTTTTCATTAAATATTTTTTTGTTGTAACATGGGCAGTGGGATTGAGTGCACTCTTAGCAGGTTTGCCAATGACACCAATCTGTGTGGTGGGATTGACACACTGGACTGTAGGGATGCCATCCAGGGGGACCTTGACAGGCTTGAGAGCTGGGCCCATGTGAACCTCATGCAGTTCAATAGGGCCAAGTGTGAGATCCTGCACCTGAGTCAGGGCAATCCCAAGCACAAACACAGGCTGGGCAGAGAATGGATTGAAATCAGCCCTGGGGAGATTGACTCAGGGGTGTAAGCTGATGAGAAGCTCAACACGAGCCAGCTATGTGCACTCACAGCCCAGAAAGCCAACCATATCCCAGGCTGCATTAAAAGATGTGCAAGCAGCAGGGCAAGGGAAGGGATTCTGCCCCTCTGCTCTGGGGAGACCCCACCTGCAGTGCTGCACTGAGGTCTGGAGTGCCCAGCACGGGAATGACATGAATGTGTTGAAGAAAGTATAGAGGAGGCCATGGAGATGATCAGAAGGCTCGAGCACCTCTCCTGTGACAGGCTGAGAGTTGAGGCTGATCAGCCTGGAGAAGAGCAGGCTCCAAGGAAGACCTTAGGGCCTCTTCTAATACCTAAAGTGAGCTCGTAGGAAGGCTGGAGAGGGGCTGTTCACAAGGGCACACAGTGATAGGACAAGAAGTAATGGCCTTAAACTGACAGAGGGCAGGTTTAGATTGGCTACTAAAAAAAGTTCTTTGCTGAGATGGTGAGGCATTGGAACAAGTTATGCAGAGAAGTTGTGGATGCTCCATCCCTGGAAGTGTTCAGTGCCAGGCTGGATGGAGCTTTGATCAACCTGATCTAGTGGAGGCTGTCCCTGCACACAACAGGATGATTTTTAAGGTCCCTTCATGGACAAACCTCTCTATGATTTTATGCCTTTTTTTCTCCCCCCCCACTTTCATTGCCTTTCCAGGATCAGAAGAAAAGGAAAATAACGTTTTGCAACGGTCAAAGAAGTAGTGCTTTAAATCTTAGTATTCTTGTGATATGTTGTGGTTTTAGACTTCACAAGGAAAAGATACACCTATACCTCTGACATATTTCAATATGAAAGTTCTAAAGGGGCTCTTTGAAATAGCTAGGTGCTGGTAATGTGTTTAGTGTGTTTGCATGCAGCCTTGTGCTCTACAAAGCCTGAAGAGCTGCCCCCTTCATGGCCTTTTAGGTTCTTTTTTCCAGAGACATAAAATATTCTAGCATGAACAAGAGGTAGAGTGCAGAATACGATGTGAATAAACAGGTGTGCTTTTTGGAGCTGCCAGCATGTTCTGCCTTAGCAGAGCTGCTCAAGGGATGGGATTATGAACAGGGTCCCAGCTGCAGGAATTTTTGTTACATTATATAACTACTATATAGATTTTATTTCTAATTTTATTTACCATTTTCTAAAAAGTATTTTTTTTTGTTATATTTTTAACTTAGTTAAATGTACAAGGTGTTGCTCTCCAGCTTAGTCTATAGTGTGTTACTCTGACAAAATGGTTTATGCTTTAGGGTTGGGTTTTGTTTCTTGGAGTGTATTTCACTATGTAAAACTGACTTTGTTTGTGGAGTCTTGCCAGTGCTACCCATAAAGTGGACTCTCACCTAACATAAACTTTTTAGGACTTATCCTACATCTGCAGTTCACGATTTGTGGAACATACAGCCCGTGTGCTGGAGGATGTATGGAACTCCCAGCTGGTTTCATTAATGTGGGTTTCCATTTGCATGTTGGAGATCTACTTTTGTCCGTGTTGTGCAATGTTTGCAATAATTTTGGCTCTTCTAGCATTAAGTCTTTTAAATGGTGGAATTTATTCTTGATTATACTAATAAAAAAAAAGAGGACTTTTTTTTTCCAAGAGTCATATTGTTGGTCTTGTAAAGGAAGCATCATTCACCAGATATTGATCCCTCTCCTCTGGTTAGAAGGACTGGCTTTCCACTTCCATGAAACAGTATCTGGCACAGCAAACAGAAACGTTTTGCATTTAAATGTAATTGGTCTCCCATGAAAACAGAAAATAGTACCAAAAATTTGTGCCTTTATTCCATACTTTTTAATAGAAAAGATTGAATCTTGCCTCTGTTTGGTGTGTGGGGGTTTTTTATGTGGGTTTTTTAAAAAATTTTTCTCTAAGTAATAAAACCAACTTTGATGAGTTGGTTTTAATCTTACCTTATTCCAGTGCTCACTTCAATCTTGCTGACTGTATTGGTTTTTTATTTTGGGCTCAAACCCAGATATGTCTTTTTTCCAAACTGTGTGAATGTAAGCCCATGAATTGGGGTGGCCTGAAGTCAGCCTCAGTGCACGCCAGAAGAGGCATCCTGGGACTGTGAAAAGTGTCAGTGCAGACCTGAGTTTGTCCCTGTCTGCAGGGAGGACCTGCCAGGTTCATTGCAATCAGAGCTCTCCCGTGCTGCTCTCATATGTCTCTGTGTCAGGTGGATAAATTGAGTGTGGGCTGCCTCTACACGAACAGCAGGGAGGTAAATGGGTTATTTAGCAAAGGTGTCAAGGCTGATCTCATAGCAGAGAAGATGCAGTGCTCTGAAGAACAGCTTGGCAATTTGGGTATATTTATTTATTTATTTTATTTAGTATATTTTTATATATGTGCCTTCCTAATCTGCAACACAAGCAAAATCTGTGTAATCAGCAGGACTGTTTTGTGAAAGGAAGAGTAGAGGGAACTGAAGGCTACACTATTACATCTTCTCACTTTTGATGATTTATTTAATTTCTGTTTCCTCTCTGCCATACCTTTTCTCTAGAATTGGATTTAGTTTTTGTCTTTCTCTATATTTTAACATTATTAAAACTCATTATTACTTATTATTAATGCGCAAGACTCTTTGCACATTATTTGCTCTCACAAAATCCATAATTCTTGATCAGTACAAAATTTTATACATCTGCTGTTATATGCTCTTTTTAAAGTATTTAAAACACTGAGGCTTAGGATGGGAGTCCTGGCTCAGAATTGTCAACAATTAATTTTGTAAGTCAGCTTGAATTTACTCTTAGAACACACAAAGGGGAAGCAGCTTTGAATTGTGTGGCTCACTATGTCTCTGCAATACAGAACCACACATCCTAAAATTTCTGGAGTTACTTCTGTAGCTCTAAACATCCTCTGTGATTATAGTTAACTGAATATACAAATCCCACATCATTATGTTTGGTACCTTGGAGCTAAAAACCCCACAGTTGTCATACCTTCCATCACTTTTGTCACTTTTCTTTTTGATACACTACAAAATCTTTATATATGTTTGAATACACTATCTATAGAAACAGATTTATCTTGGAAAACAAGTATTCTAAAGACGAGAAGGCTAATTTCTTGTATCTTTGGAGATTATCTTTTCTCTAAGGGTCCATCTGCATTAGTAATTAAGTGTCCTGGAAGAGTGCTTGTGGTGCAGAGAGACACTTTTCCTCAATGTCATGCGTGCAAGGTTGTGCTATGAACTGAAACTCAGCAGTCTGTGATTGGGCACCAAACATGTTGTATACTGCTTGAGTTACACCTACAGAAGTCATACATGGATCAAAATTTTGAAACACTAAGTTCATAAACTTTAGAGAGAGCTAATTTGTTCACTATTAATGAATGATTAAAAACATTTAGAGAGTGAACTGGCGAAGCTTGTGAATGAAGTATAGAATATCTTAGTGAAGCCATTTGAAAATCTGCAACACAAGTTCCTTGGGAATTAAAAAAAAAAAAATTCACCATTTTCATGTATCTGGAATTTCATATCTAACTGTTCTTAATCTTTTTGTGGAAAGATTAGAAAGGAGGTGTTTGAGGTGGGTAGAGGGTGCTTTACAAAAAAGAACCATGGAGCAGGTTGAAGCTGTGGATGTGTCAGAAAGTTCAGACCCCTACTGGGGAGCTGCTGCTCAAACTTCATAATGAAAATCTTTCCTTATCCTGACCTCTCTCCCCAAGTTTGGCATTTGGCTTTACAGCACATTGGTCAGTTTGCAGTCAGCATTTCCTCAAATGTTTATGGCTCTACTTTAAAGGTGGAATTCTCATCCTGAAGATGATAATCCTTCATCATGTAAAATGACCATGCTGTAATAAGATCTTCTTGCAGGGTACAAATGTGTTATTAGGTGTCAGTCTGCAGGCTCGGGTCATCCGCCAGCTGTTACACTGCACAGGTTGTATTTTTTTGCAACATTTGGTGGAACATTTCAGGACTGTGGGATTATCTGAACCAGATGTGAAAAGGCATCTCCCTGACACAAGTGTGCAATTAGTCATAAGTGATTACCCATGACCCCTTATGTGCAAGGGGAGAGAAACTTAGGGTTAACTGCTGTCTGCACCTTAACTGAAGAGGGCTATAAAAGTTCCTCCCTTTTATTTCTCAGACTGCAGCCAATTTTCTTCTTGTTCTTGCTTCTGAGATTCTTTTTCAGGGACATATAATCCAGGAGAAACCTAGAAATCTGAGTCCTACTTGGAAAATTGTAACAGAACATCACTGAGAAAGAAACACGAGTCCTAGTTTATTTGCACCTTTCTCTGCTGATTGTGGTTACAAAGTCACTGGAAGATCACAGTCTCTTCTCAGTGAATGGACAGATATATTGGTCCAAGGGCAAGAAGCAAATTAAGGATGTCCCTCTGACTAGATACACTTTCTCTTTTATATGGAGCAAGACTTCATTTTGAGTTACTCCTGCCATCAACAGCCCCAGTAACATGACAAAGGGAGAAATATAAGTCTCATGGGGCTTTGCCTATCAACATTTAAACCTCGATTTCCTGTGGAAATGGGTAAGTAAGTAGTCAGCACAATTCCTAGGCCACTGTTCAAATGCCCTTTTTAAGAGCTAACACACCTTACTTAGTTTCTAGGTGGATCTGAGTGGCAGCTCTATCCCACTATATCTGTAATATTCTGAGTACGGTGGGCTTCCTATATCTGCTGTATGCTTGTTGACATAATTGAGTAGATAACTTCATAACAAGGCAATAACATTTGTAGAAATCTGCTTACATAGTTGTGATTGCATAGAGAACCATGCCTTTTATTGTTTAGAGACAAATGGAAACCTCAAATGCTTTTGGCAAGCTACATGTTAACTTTTGTTCTGTAGCTGATTCGTGAGTTCCTGTTGTTGGACAGGCATTCATCTTTACCTGTCCAGTGTGACTCTCCCCCCTGCTTTCCCTCAGTTATGTTTGTAGGCTATAAATTGGTCAAGGGTCTACATTAATTTATGAAAGAAAGGACCACAGCTAAGGCACAGTGAAAGAAAAGGAAAAGGTAGCTAGTGCTACATAGACTTTGAGCAGCAGATGGGGATATAAACCCCCACAGGTTGCTAACCATTGTCATAGACACCAGAAGTAGTTAAAGACTACTAAATCGAATTGTGTTCTAGCTACTTTCTTCTCTTCAGCCAAAATTGGCTCAGGCTTAACAACACTGAGTCTTATTTGTTAGTTCCCACTCCTGTCTTTAACACAGTCAATTCAGAGTGGAAGGATGTGGGGAAATTAAGTGGTACCATCTGCTTCCTGAAACATTGTGTGAAAGCAGAGTTGCTCCCTGACCCATTCAGAGGACCTGTGGATGAGGAGCCTGGGACAAAACATGTCTGACATGAGGTCCTCAACAGTAAGCACAACAATTGCCTATAGCTGGCTTTGAAAAAGGAATACACCTTCACAATTTTTTCCTCTGTAACCTGCCTAACAGCACTGCAGCTCTCAGAAGACATTCCCGATGCAGCACTAGACTTTCACTCACAGCCATGGAGAGATGAAAGAGGCTAGATGACAACAGATTGTATCATCAGATCATCACATATCTTATCAATCTCCTACCCTATTCAGGTCAATAGCATGTGGTCAATCAGGCCCTGTGAGTATTGTCTCATCACAGCTCCTTCTGTGGACAGTGGAAATTTGGATTGTCTGAGTGAAGTGATTGTTTCTTAAGCATAAGGCCTTTACGGGAAATCAAAATCCTTCCTTCCCTCAATAAGGTATTTAAAAGCTTTTAAAGTATCTCTCTACCTTTTCTTCGTCAGAGTGGAATATAAACTAAGGTGAGGCCAGTGAAATCTTCCAGAAAGTTTTGTGTTCCCAGTGTTAGCCAGGATCAGACAAAGAAGCCTTGGAGTTTTTCCCCTAGAGAAATTTTCCTTCCCTTCAACAGTGGCCGGTTCTTTCTGAATCTGCCTAATTTTGAGAAAGAAACATCTCAGTTTAGATCTAAGCCTTTCATCATCTTCTTTGAAGGGTTTTTTTCCCTCAAGCACTTACCATCAAGGCTGGTCTGCATGTAACACATTACTTCTGAGTTTTTGAGCACTGCCTGCACTGTAGAATTTAATGGACATCGAGGGAAGAATATTTGTTGGTCAAACAACAATTTTTCAAGATTTATAGTTTCTATCACTCCTGGTTATAACCTTACCCTCCATCCCAGGCACCCCTCTCAGCATGCAACTGGATTTTTCCAGTTTCGTGGTACACTTGAAGTTTTTCAGAATTCAGTATTCATACCAAGTCCTGACAAAGCATTGAGTGTTCACTGAATGTTCAGATAAATATTAGACCCCAGCATTGCCCTCCAGATGGAGAAAAAAGAATCAAAACAACCTCTGGAGGTAAGGTCAACTCCATCTAATGCTTCCTTGTTAGCTGTGACAGTTCTGCCCTGGCTGTGCACATGTAGGTCTTTGTCTTTCTCTCTGCAGTTGAATAGCTCAGGGTACAACCTGAGCAGAGGATGGGCAGAGGGTTGGGGACACCTGTATATGGACCTGATCTCTGGGCAGAAAACGAGATGCTGTTCCAGCAGTAGGGATTAGCATGAGTGAAAGAGAGCTCTGACTGCAATTTCCCTTTGGCAGCTAAGGTACATGCTTAACTTTGAAGGTGGAAGCCAGGACATGGAAGCAAAACGGCCCTTTCGCCTCCCTGCAGTGTGATACGTGCTGAGGCCTTGCAGGATCAGCACTTGTGTTTGGGTTTCTGAATTCCTGCCAGATCAGGGCATTTAGTTTGGATCATAAGAGAAGTTGAAGCTGTTCACAAGGCTTGGGTCCAGATTTCCACACTATCTGCTGTGTTTGTAGATCAGTGTGGAGGTTTGAGCCTCCCATAAAAGTAGAAGGAAAAGAAAGTAATGTTTAATAAAGCAATTAAATGCAGGAAAAATATGGAATGAACCCAAAAAGTGTCCATTCGTGTTCTTGGGCGTCATAAATTAGGAGGGGAGTAGCACTTAACAGAGAAAAGGGACAGGTATGGGAAAATGGACTACTATACCAAGGGTAAAATGAAGTCAGTTTTCAGTGGAATAATGAAGGTCAAGGTGTCAAGTCTTGGTTACTCACCTGGAGTTAAAAGTTATGACTAATGTCTCTGGCAACTTCTGTCTGCAGGTTCTGGAGACAGATAGGAAACGGGAGTGTGGCAGTTCTGAGACCCTGGTCTTGAACCAAGACAATGTGCACAACTCAAATCTCTTCTCTGGAACTGCTCCTGTAATTTGCAGTTTGAGCCCTTTATGTGTCTGATTGCAGAAAATCAGAATAGCTCCAATGGGAAAAACACTGTATTTCAGTGATGGGACTGACTTAAACAAATCTTGATAATTAATATTGTCATGGTTAATTAAGATTAGAAATTGGGAAATAGCAAGAAATGCAATATAGTAATGTTTAATTGGAGAAAATATTTGTTACCCTTTCGAATCTCATTGAAGAAAATTGGTTTCAGATGAAATTGCCATACCTATTATTTCTGTTAGAAAATAACTTTCAGAAGAAAGGCCTGGGATTTCATAGTAAAGATAATGTAAATTTTACAGTAAGATGTCCTAGCCAAAAAAAGGAAAAAATTAATCGAAAATTAATGGAAATATCTACATGTCATCACATAAAAGCCAAATAAGAAGTTGTGGCTCTCCTTCTGAACACCACTTCCTTAACTGAAGTGATTTTCACTGTCTTTCCTAAAAACTAGAAACATGCTGTAAAATTTTAAGTTGCCAGTGTGGCAATAAGAGGTTTAAACCCCATTAAAACCCTGTTGATACAAAAAAACAAGTAATATTATGGGCCATCAAACCACAGAATGTGAATGATGACTGAAACACCTGGCACTGTCCCTTTAACTCAAGCCCTGCCACATCTGAACGTGAGGGACGTTTTTATTTTCCTATCTTGGGGCTGCTGCCTCTCCCTTCCTCTCTCATCCATGTGAGTTTATTTTCCATTCTGTTTTTGTTGTTTAGGTAAGTGCAGTAATGGCATTCCCAGGGCAGCATTGGGAAGCCCTGGCTTCCTTTGTGGAATAGGAAAGCAAAAGCTATTTCAAAGCTGAAATCTGACTATGTAGAGTATCCTACATTTGGGGCAAATTTATTTGAGCCTAAACATAAAACACTCCCCATGTACATTTCTTCCAATGGTCAAGGAGAGATCTATATTAAACAATCTGATCTGTGATCCTTGGTATTAGATTATTTATTTGTTTTGGGCAATAAAGAATGTTACTTGATCTTTTACTCACTGCCATTTGTCTTGCAGTCTACACTGCAGATGTGCTGGGAAAAGATTATGTTCCTTCATCTCCCAAATAAGCTTTTTGTTTGTTTGTCATGGCTTTTGTACAGCTTTCAAGCCTGGATTTCTGTGTGGGCTTAGGTAAATTTCTGTTCTCCTTGAAGCTAAAGAATACAGTAACCTGTTTAAAAGAATCAAGCTATGAAAACACCACCTTTTTCTTGTGCACTGGTAAATCCATGAGACATTCAGGATCATGGTATCTAAATGGATAGACACGCCTTTGAAAGATAATAAAAATAACTTGATAAAAGATTAAGTGAAGGTAAAATACTAAAATAAGACCTTTAAAATGGTCTTTGCAACTCCTTAATGCAGGATTTAGAAATTTTGTCAAATAAATTCAGTAATGAATGCAGACACATCTGGCTTTCTGAAAGTGATAACGCCTGAAAAATAATGTTACCCTTCTCTGTTGAAAGCATTTAATACTCTCCCTTACATCTTCTTCATCTTTAACTCATTAGTCTTGCAACACTTCCTTGAAGGAAAGAAATGTAACTAATATTTTATATAAAGAGTTATGACACAGGCAGGTATTAAGGGAATTTCATGGCACAAATCCTCCAATAATGCTGATAAAAGGGGGCTTTGGATGACTATATGCCTGGGAACCTTTTCTTTTGGCCCAGAAAACAGCATTAGCCTGGTCAGGGAGGAGATTGAAGCTGGAATTGCAGAGAAGTCAGATTAGGGCTGCAGCCACTGGGCAGCATTTCTGTATGCTGCCTTCTCCTCTCATCTGCCCACTTTGCAGTCCTCACAGGCTCATGGAATGCCTCCTCCGTGAGGTTGTATCAAGAGAATGAGACCTTTTGGCTCCCTGCACCCTACTCAGGATAGTTGTAGTCAGTGTCTTGACTTTTCAAACAAGGATCTCTATGAACATTGACATCCAATTTTTGGAAAAAATTATGGTAGGAGACCTAAGATCACTATGGAGCATCAGCTGTGTGACAAGTTTCAAATGCTGACTGTTGATGAGCTACCTATCCTTTTTCCTAAAAGTTTTGTGAATATCTTGTCCTTGTGCTGTCCGCAGTATTAAAGGTAAATCAGATGGTTAAACTCTGCCTAGAACAAATTTTCTTTTATTTTCCTTTCCAAATTTTCCTTTATCTCCACATTTTGTTTGTGAAAGCTGTCAGTTGCATTTGATTCCTTTGCTCTGATAGATGGTCACCTTAAAAATTATATAATTTCTACAATTCCTTGATTCTTTGGTAGGAAGCATAGGAAAGATGTTATTTTGGATTAGAAATCCCAACTGAAGGAACACCATTTAATTGTTTACTTAGATTAAGTTAAAAACATTTGTCATTAAGAGCGCAAGAGGTAATTTCCTGCCAGAACACCCAAACCTTTGACATTTTTCCTTCAAAAAACTTTAAATGTGTGGTAGAGTATCAAAGTCTTTTCCCTGCCATCATCAGAAAAGGTCAATGGTTTCTGACAGCTGCGTATTAAGTCTGGCTTAATTATGACTGAGTGCCACAAAGTTTGATAACATCTGTTATCCAGTGACTAAAGAGTGTCTACAATTCTATTTTTTTAGAAAGGACTAGCAGATGAAAATGACAATTTCAGTCGGGAAATCTGAACTGGCAGAAGAAAAGAAAAATTCCTTTTTTCCTGGAATATTTCTAGTAATTGCTATAATTTTGAAGCAACTCAAACATTAAAAATTCCCACACGTGGCCTTGACAAGGTCAGTGAGGCCTCAGTAACTTTTATGTTTCCTGCATGATCCCTGCAGGTTAAAGAGAGGGCCTCACTGAAAGGAGGCCAGCCTGTGGAATAAAAGCTTTCTATAGGCCTGAGGAGCAGCTGTTCCTGGGCTGCTATAACTCTCTAAAAGCCTATTTTCACAACTCAAGCAAAAATCTACCTGCTAGATCATTAAAATGTCAGATTGCCCAGGTCACATAAACCATTTCACAAATAAATACTCTGACTTGGACTCCAGCATTCAAGAGGCTGAGTGGGACTGCCCTTCTTGGACATAGCTCATAGCATGTCTATTTTAGGTTGCTATTGACCATAATTGTACTCAAACATCTTTTGTGTAAAATATATGGTAATCAAAAAGAAGAGCTTTGTGTTAAAGCTGTGGATTTTACTTTCATTTAATTGCTTTTCTTTTTATAGCAGATTTTATTCATTATTCTTTTAAGAGAACTATATTTTCAGGCTAAGATACTGATGTGCTGGTTGGTGTTTTGAGCACCACAATATAAGATATAAAGGTATTAGAAGTAAAGTCCACTCAGCAGATTTCTCAGGGTCCATAACCCCTAGACAGTTTATATTTCAAGTGCCTTTTTACACTAAGCATGCTCAAGTCTCAGAACTTCTGTCCAGTATTTGGTGCTGAGGCCTCAGGACTGTGTCCTTTCTGACCTTGGTGGTTCAGTGATGCTGTGATGTGCTACATGACAGCAAGGATTTCCCAACTTGTTTCCAATTCTCATCTTGTTCACACCAACTTGTAGTGCCCAGAGAAGATAATTTGAACTCCAAGACCCATGTTTGTCTACTCCAGCTCCAAACACCTAAACAAGGATCCTAAGTGAGGAGCCTGGGCACCCGTGAGTTTTTCCACTGTTGGTGTAGAGACAGCACAGGCAGGACAGCTGAATTGGGTCATTAAGGTCTGGAAACACAGACATCTCAGAATGCCCAAGGTTCGTTTTGGCTGAGCCTGTATAGAACCTCTGAGTCTTTAATCCCAGAACAGTTGTCTATGTTTTTCTTTCTCTGAACTTGAAGCTAGGAACAATTATGAGATGAAGTTATTCACTGTTCTTCCAGGGAAATTTCTCTGAGTTTTCTCTGTGTATTTCTGAGATAATATTTGTAAACACAATCCCAATCTAAAAACAATAATAGGATCTGACACTCTGCACATATTTCAAGATACAGGATATGGAAACTTTTCTGCTGAATAGAAATGCACATTTATTACTCAGCAAATCACAAGTAATTTTTCTAAGTGGCAAGTTCAGGAGCTAAGAACTAATGGAGTGACATGTGAAGGAAATTACAGACCATTTTAGAACTGCTGAACAATTAATCAGATCTTGCTTCATTTGTCATGTATGTACAAAAGCTGCTATACATTATTATGCCCATGCTGGTCTTCACTAGAGTTCTCTAAGTGGGGATGACTTTGATTAGTTCCTTTTTCTGACAGAAAAATATTGAACTGCCACTTAGTTTGAATAGTTTTCTTATTCATACAGATCTCTCAGTAGCTCTAGCTGAAATGAAAATGAAATATTAGAAAGTTTGCTACAAAGTTAAAGTGAATAAGGTTTAGAAAGTAGCTAAAGGAAATGAAGAGATTAAGATTTACTACTGACTGGAGAGTTTCCCTTATTTGTCTGAATGATCTTAGAGGATCCCAGATTAATTACCCCATTTTTAATTAATCTATTGTATGAAAATTACTATTATACAGTAAGCATTAACTTTTAGCTACTATTTAAATGAAAAGAAACCCTTCTTTAAAATTTATTTGTAGTTTTTTGATACTATCAAAAAGTGCAACCAGAATGCTGTCTACTAAGTGATTTTGTGAAAATACCAAAGGATAGCAGATGCTAGGTACTGTTTCTGTATCTGTTAATATTGTCATTTGTTGCAACACCACCAGCTGAGATTGGATTTTGCTGGAGAGACAGGACCATTAATCTCTGCTGTTTTGATTGGGATACACAATTAGAAAAAAAGAAAAGTACAAGTGTGATATTATGGTGACAGTAACTCGGAAAAAAATGTCTCTTTAATATTTTCATAATTATCCAAGTATTTCCACAGCTATTCCTTTTGGTTTTTGCTTTTATTCATTTTTGTATTGGAATAAGTGTCTGTTATGTTAATGAGGGGATAAACTGGATTTTCAGTTGTTTGGTTTTGTTTCATATTTGAGTCAAGGAAAACACTGTAGGTCATGCACATGGCAGAATCCATAACTCCTGACTACAGCAGCTACTGATAGCATCATTCAGGCAGGTCGAGATGCAAATCCTAATTTGCCTTTGGGTGTTGAAGAATTCTTGCCCACATGAAGCCTAAGACAAAATCCTTACCTGCTTAAATGGAGTCACAGGCTTTAGATGTGGGTGGCTGTTAATGATTTCTTTCATCCATTCTTTTCTCTTGTTTACATTTCTGTACATTTTTGTATTCTACTGGCAGTGTTGAGCAGCTGATATTCAGTGTGACCATTATTATTTCAGAAAATTGTTATCGAGGAGTGGGATAAGAGTGAAAGAATACATTATGCTACAGGTGGCATGGGCTGTGTATGTCAGGCACCTATTCTTAGTACCAGAGTCAAAACTGAGAGTGTAGATTAATTGTGTAACAAGGTGACAGAAAATATTCCACAAATAAACAGAACATGGTTAACTCAACACTTTGAATTTATAGAAAGTCTAAATTATATCCTTAAAATAACATGATTATTGCTAAGTTCTAGCCTGAAGCTAGACTGAGGTTCTACTTTGAACGAAGGAGCTCCCAACTGGCAGGGACTTAAAAGGTAACTTAATATGCTCCACTACTAGAAATATAACAGATTGCTTATTGGGACATGTTTAAAAAACAGAATGTAGAATATTTTTCTGATCTCACTGATATGTATTTCTACAAATAACACCGGAGAGAAGTGAAATCTGGTTTATGGTTCACAAGAAATCAACTGGACAAAACCTGAGTTTCAGTTTGAGCTGTTCTACATATACAGAGACTCCCAGCAGAATCTTTAAAAATAAGCATAGATTTCCCCAATGACATCATATTTTTGTTATTTGCATTGTACCATAGCAGTTTTTCTTGAAATAAAAGACAAAGAGAGCTACAGAAAAGTTAGACACCATAACATTTCTGTTTAGTTTTGTTTATTCCTATGACTGTGTTTAAAATATTTTGATTAAGTAATGGTGTAGTTAAAAAACAGGGATGGTGAGTACTTCCAGGGCTGAAAACCATGTAAACTAGTGCAGAAACTGGGCTTAATGCTTTATTTTCCCTACAGATTATAGATAAGAGATCCATATACATGATGACTGAAATATTTAAGGAGAAGTAGCAAATACAGATTGACCTTTTAGTTCACAGTTAAATTTTTAGTTTTATTTTAATTCTGTTTTTGGGACGTTGTGTCTGTTTCTGTTTATCCAGTAGAGTTAGTGAAATGAGAAAATAAAAGGCAAAAGTAAAGAAATTGTGTGTGGTAACTAGAGTATTTCATGTGAAGTAGCAGATAAGTAATTCCAGGCTTTAATGGTCATATCTAATTATTAGAGCCTGTATTTGTGTTTATACATTTCCTTCATGATCAGTAAAGATTTTGCTTCTGCAGTGTCTATGGGTTTGTTATATATATCTATATATCTATATATCTATCTAGATCTATCTATACATTCCACCATATAAAGCACATGTGAGGGTAAAAGCTCTGGTGTGAGCTGAACCGTGCTGTTCTATGGCTGATGGGCAGGGGCAGCTCCATTCTTTTAAGGAGTATGCTGTTTCTAATAAAAATCTGTATGAAAATCTGTGAATGAGATTTTGTATCAGTGTATAAACCACAGGTTTTCATCTGGTTTAGCTTTTCTTTCTCAATTGCCAAAAGAAAATAGAGTGCAAATGATTCAGTTTCAAAATTTAATTGCCACCCCCTCCCCCAATAGAAACATGATCATGAAAATGCCTGCACCTATTTCTTCTGGCTTGGAGCTTGTTCCTTTTTAGGTTGCTTTTAAAGTGGAACAGGATGGATATAATGGGACTAAACATACCTGAGAAGAGATGCATCTATGGTGTGAAGCACAATGAAACCTTGCTTTGAGCTTGTGTGAGGACATGTTGGTGCAGAGAGAGAAATACAGAAATGCTATCTAGAGCCCCACAGCTCTATCTGGCCATCATGGTTTGTGACATTCGCAGGGATCAGTCTCACAGCTGGTGCAAAGGCACTGCATGACACATCCTTATCCAGCACTACACCAGCCCAGGATCCCAGCTTTTGTTTGCAATACCATCATTATTTCAACTGCTTCTGCTCAGACGGCATCAGCTCATGCAAATCAGCCTCCTGTCCTTGTTAGTATGATTGAAGTTCTACTGACTGGTGTCACCTGAGGCTCCACGGTGAACTGTGTGGAACTTCAATAATTTTATCCTCTGTGCATGCTACATGCTTTTACCACAGTCTACCAAGGATCAGGTTAGTTTAAAAGCAATTTTACTCAAGAGTATCTAAATCATGACTCTCTGCCTTGTCCTAGGCAGAAATTATTCACCTGTCAATATACTTCCTTGTAAACAAGACTGAAGGTGATGTTTAGGAGAGGCATTAATGGTTTCCACAGGCAGATTTGCATTTGCATCCAAAGATTTTAGAAGGTACTTGCAGGTGCTGCATGGAGGAGCAACATAGAAGGTTTGAGAACATTTCCCTTAATTTTACAGGTTGAATCTTCACTTTTCTCACAGCTTGTGTAAAAGGAAAAACCAAGTAAACTCAACAGGAATTGCAAGCACAAAGTTAATGTCAGAATTTTCCTGGTAAGAGCACAGTTTATAGTGTTGTAGAGAGAACAAGGGAAAATAGAGAAGCAGATGGAGCAAACATTAAAACAGTAATCACTGCTGTCCTCATGATTTAGTCCAGGCTGTCCATTGACATAACACTGAATTTCCATCCACTGCTTTCCTTGGAAGTTGTGCTTGGCAAGACTGCACTTTTAAGAGCATTTGGACAAATAAATAACATCCCTCTTCATTATTTATTTGCCTTAAAATTTTAATCAGTATTTGTGTAATCAGTAGTAATTTACTACATTCCTATTCAAAGAAATTGGCTCAGTGTTTAAACATAATCACCCAATGTAGCTATTTTATTTAAGTACTGGGTTCTAAATACACATAAATTCAGCAATTATCACTGGAACAAATTTTAGACTTTGAAGAGAATTATATGAGGAGGAGTTTTCTGTAGTTCAAATTGGAAAAACAAACTTCATTTGCTCAGCTGAGGAATCTGACTATGACTTCTGTGCACATGCACTTGGTGTTTGATTTTTGAGTGAAAAATGTATAAGATTTTAGGAAGACTTTCAAGTGACAAAATGCAGGGCTTCCCTCAGCTGCATGTGAGTGCACTGTTAGGGTTGTGAGGTTACAAAATATGCTTTTCCCTTTGATTGATTTTTCTTCTACGTTAAACAGCCAAATCGAATACTAAATCAAATGCTGATAGCATTTTATCTTTTTTTTTGTTGGTTTCTTTTGTTTTGTCCTGGGCTTAGTAGGTATGGGCATCCTTGCCCATGGTGTCTGAGGCTCTTTTCTAAATGTTTCTAACCCAGTTTACAAGGAGGAGCTTATTCACCTGGGCTGGAGCTTTGTGAATGAGTCCTCTGCTGCTCTGTGCTGGAGCAGCTTCGGCATAAGTCTTTACACTGTGGTTGGTTAGAGCTGGAATAAAGTGCCAAAGTCAGCAGCTGAAATAAGTAGGGTAAATCAAGTTAAGAGGGAACAGAACAACATCTTGGAAAAGGAGGGAATATGGGGTAAAACCATTACCTAGAAGTTCAGGGTGAAGATGATGAGATATAAATTGATTGGTATTTCCTGGGTTTATAAGGGCAGACCCTGATTTGTGACATGACCATCTTTTCATGTTGTCCTGTGTCTACTTGGGCCATTGGGATGCTACAGATCCTCCTTTCCCTTTGAAATCTACAAGAACTTTATCTGAACAGCCCATGAAGTATCAGATCCTTTACAACAACTTTAAAAAATCTTACGATGGTTGTAAGTCATTATTGTTGATCAACATAAGTTATGTTCATGTGGACATCTACTGGATAAATGTGCTTTGGGCTTTGCAAGGCACATGAACTTGCTATAATCTGGGTTTAATGCAAATTCCTAAATGAGCATACACACTTTTGATTTGGCGTCTGATTAGGTTACTTAGTTCCCAAGTGAACAGAAATTTGCCTAAAAATTATCTATGTTTTAATCAAGACAAGACATTTATTCTAAATTAATAGGTTTATAGTCTCACCTTATGTTGAATTGGTGCACTCTGTAAAACATCTGAGTGATTGGTATTTAACAAATCTGGGAAAAAATCTTCAGATCCCAGATTAACAAATCTGGGAAAGGAAGTATTAATCTTCTCAGTGAGAATTTTTAACCTTCATGATTTAAAGATGGATGTCATAGTTTAACCCCAGCTGACCACCCAGCCCCACACGGCCACTTGCTCGCTGCCCCCACAGTAAGATAGGGGAGAGAATCAGAAAAGTGGGAAAGCTCATGGGTTGAGATTGAAGGCAGTTTAGTAGGAAAAGGAAAAGCCACACATGCGAGGAAAGTGTGATAAAAGAGCCAGAATTTCAATATAAGGATAATTCCTTCTCTTACTGCAAAAACCTTTGCTGGTGCCTGTTCCTGAAGATTTTACTCAGCAGTTTGGTCATATGGAAGATTCCTCCCTTCCACTGTGGAGTTAGAGGTGGCTGGAAGAAAGCAGCTCTCTGCAACAGGAGTGCCTGTAAACGTGGTTCTTTCATGATTCTAGGGGAAACAATAGAAATGAGCACCTAACAAAAGACATAGGTGTTCTCCTACCCAGAACTCAACGAGGACTTGGTCATGCAAAGATTCTAGGAAAAGAGACAAAGTATTTCACAACTTCCAGGAGGGAGCAAGTCTGTTGGGTTGAAGATTCAGGACCAGAAGATAAGTGTCATCAATATCCCTGCACTCTTGTCCTTAGGGTTTATCAAGAACTCTGGGAAACCAGACCGAGAAGGAATTAGTGAGTGAACAGGGAAACTTTTACCAGTTTGTTTTCATCTCTTTAAAGAAGGTTTTTGCTTGAACAAAGAAACTGTATTAATTTATGAGGTTATGCTTTCTGAATGCCATCATGTGCAAGCAGAGGAATATTCCAAGGCTTGGTACAACTGGCTGTGGGGAAATAAGCACTCTTACCTTATCATCTGCTGCCTGTGACATATGCAAAGGAGAGGCTGCAAAATCTAAACATGCATCTGAAATGCTGTAAAATCAGTAGCACAGGTTGAGCCTATCAAAGCCTCTTCATAGAATGTGTTTTATATTGCCTGTCACTGCCATTATGGTAATGGCTACTAAGAGCTGCAATTAGATTAATAATATGGTGTATGATTAAAATAAGGAATTGTGTTAAGGAATTGGTTTGTACTTTCAAAATTATTAGACGTAGTTGGAAACATAGCTGAAAGAAAGACTGTCTTCATATAACATATTGCCAGAACTAACTGCTTTGATTTCTTAAAACTAGATCATGATTGTTTGATCATTTTATTAAAAAAAAAAAAGAAGTCTAGGTGTCAAAGAGTTTCCTTATGTCTAAACAAGTGTTATTAACTTCAATTATGGCAGCCAGGTGGAGAACTGAGCAGTTCTTTTACCATGTTTCAAAATATTTCATTTAGACATTTTGGAAAAACATACATCCCTATTCATAACCCCTGTTACTGTTCTGATTTATAGGTTCTGCTCCACTGTAAATCATTCAAAATGAAAAAAATTAAATTTTATGGCATCAAACTTATGTGGCATCGTGCCTGAGCAAAGGGCAGAAGGAATGTGATTCTTACACTGCTAGTTTCTGTTAAACTCAATTTTTTTAAGAGATGGCTGAGATACACACATAGAGAAATGTAGAGTATATTTATTCTTTATTTGAACTTTGAATTAAAAATAAAACACTCTCTTCAATAATTTTTTCCAGTTGTTTATGAAACTTTGACTGCTAAGTAATTTTTTTATCTTTTAAACTATACAAATATTTGCAACTGAAACTCAGAAAATTTTGATTTCAGGCCATGCACTTTAATTGCTCTGGGTGGTTAAATGTATCATTCATTTAACCTGACAGGCTCTTGGAGAAAAAAGGGTCATGATGTCAGAAGGGGCGTAGGGAAAAGTGTGAAATCTTATCATTCTTAAATGGAGAAAAAGATCTTGAAATATATTAAAATCGTGGCCTGTGTTATCCAGTGTTGAAGCGATTTTGGATGAGGGGATATGATATTACATTCTTCAGACTTCTGTATTCTGTGCTTTTCATGTTCCCTAGGAGAATGCATCGATGCCACTGAACATTACTGACCTGGCATGATTCCTGGCTCTGAAGTCGTTCATTTTTGGCAGAAAAAATTTCTGCCCCAGCTTCTGAGAGTTTCCTGAAAGGCATGGTGGCGTTATAGCTTTAGGAGTAACTTTAACTCACACAACAATGCAGGAGTTGGTTTTAAACTTTACTTGAGCTGACAAGTAAAGTGATTTGTGGAGACTATAGCCCAGTACTTGCTAAAGGTATACTTTTCAGATATTCATGGATTTGAAACACTAGGAGACAAGACTAGCTGAAAGTCTCAAAATGGTGGAGACTCATCTTAGAAACGTGGAATCTGTACCTGACCACATCTCAGATTTCTCTCCTGCCACAAAACTTCTTGTTTCAATGAACTTTGCTTTAGCTGGGAAACCTGTTCACTGCCTCATCCTGCACTTCTCAGCCCAGCCAAATCCCCTACACGTGTGGCTGGATCATTAGGACCATCCAGGCACATGAAAATCTGTCAGAACCTTTGAGAGATGCTGTCTACACTTTTATCACTCAATGGGCACAGTCTTGGTCATGTAAGAGATGACCAGAGCCTTTGAGCATTTCCTTTCTGTAACAAAGTGGTTAATAATGAGTATTTTAAGGAAACTGAGACAAAGCCAATAGCAGACATCCTTGACTAGTATGAAGTGTGAAAGGCAGTCCCTAGTGACAGAACTGCACCTCGCCATACACCAGTCATCCAACCCTACTCTTTCCACATTGACTATGGATAGTCTTTCAACTCTGGGGAATATTTTGACTTTAATGAAAAATTCTGCTGAAAACTGTGCTAAAAATGCAACAAAATACATTGTCAGAAAGAAAGAATGGCTGACCCTTTTCTTTATTTGTCTCTATTAATACAGTCAAATTAATTGGGTCTGATTTTAAAATAGGTTTAGATTATAAGATTTTGGCTTTCTTGTTGTGCAATTCCTTGTATTACTTATGTTGTGTTGAGAGAGAAATTTTCAGTCTTCTCTTTTATAACAGGTATGATTTTACTTCACTTTTATTACAGGTAGGTTTCTTTGAAATACCTGTTAAACTTTATCTATAAAATGAAATGAATATTGAAATGGCTGATCTCTATGTTGTAGGTAACAAAAACAGTATAAATGTTCACAACATTCCCTTTAAATACAGAATCAACTATATTAAGTACCTTGGGGTTAAGGTTTTAACTTCCTTAGATTTCTGGTGAGAATTAAGACATCTCTTGTTACATTTGTAAACACAGAGCTCGTTAGATGAAGGGAATTTCCTTTATCATTAATAGGTCACATTAATGTGATAAAAATGTCTGCACTCTCAATAAATTTTATTCTTATTTTAAGCAGTTACCACATAAAGTGTTTATCCCTCAAAACTCTCAATAGCACTTTTATACCCTCCAATTGGAATAATAAAGAGCAAAGAATGAGAAGAAACAAATTAATCCTCTCCTGGGAAGCAGAAAGACAAGCACTGCCAGATTTTAAGTTGTAGCATTGATTTAAGCTTCTTTTTTCTCTCTTTCCATGTTTCAAATGGGGAAAGGAGTGCTTGATACTAAAATTGAATTAGAAATTGCCTTGTAGGAAACACCTTTGTGTAAGGGACCTGATACTTCCTTCTACTCTTCATTGGTCTGTCAGCCAGAATGGGCATGTCTGTAAATGGAAAGAGGAGTGAGTTGTATTTATTTGTGTGTGTATTGATTGTTATAACACCATATAATAGAGTAAAGGCAAAATTGGATGAGCTGCTGTGCCCACATAGAACTGACATGAAAGGGATCATTCACCAGCTTCTTCCTCAAAAGCTCTATCTTTCTGAAAACTTGGCCATACTTCATTATTTGTATTGATTCCAGGTCAAGTTTCCTTTGGAGTAAATTTCCCAATGGACACAAACAGAAGAGTTGTCAAACCTTGTGCTGTCTAGGTGGTAGCTCACAGTCTAAAACATTCACAAACACAGAGAGAATTTGTTGGTGGTCTGCAGAGAGCAGACTGATCAATCTGTGTGGGGTTTATTTCTGGTTTCTAGCTGCTGTTACATGTGTTAAATTAATCCACTGAGAAATGAAAATGCTCTGTGAATTATAAAGTTATCTGGAAGCAAGAGGCCAGTGGTACGTAAGGTAATCATAACTGTGGTAAGATCTAAAACTGCTGTGGAATAACAACATTGTTCAGAGTGGTGAATGAATCAGAGATAAAATTGGCATGGCAGAAGAATGAGCTTCCAAGGACAGCATGGAAGGAGGGTGAGTGAGGAAAAGGGATGATGATGTCTGTGGTCAATGGAAGCAAGTCAATGAATGTCTGTATCTTTATGGGTAGAGAGATAGAGGGAATAACAGGAGAGGGGCTGATTTTCTGGAATTTTCCCCCTGCAAATGGTATTTCTTGAAAGGTACATGTAGGATACTTTGAAAGGTGGGGCTTTTCCCTTTTGCATGAGGGTGGAGGCAGGACAAGTGTCCTCAGACCAGAATTGGAGCTCAGTTGTTTCCCTCACTGAGAAGCTTTGCTAAGCCACTGCAGGAACTGCAAACATTTGGACTCTTTGTCAGTGGATATGAGGAGTGAGAATCAGAAGTACCACAGGCCCCCTCCAGCCTCATTTTCTCTACTGCTGGATTTTGGACATTATTATCTCTGTCTAAATCCTCTCCACAGCTGCTGTGGAGCAGCAATGCCAAGTCAGGCAGTAACAGCAACTTTGCAGTAGTTACAGGAAGTAGGGAAAGATGTTGATAAATTAGATTTTACTTTGTTGTGCTAATTTATTTTTTAAATTTTCTTTGAGAAGAAACTAATAAGAAACATTTTATCCCAACAGAGGGAAACCAGGTTTGTAATTAGGAACACAAATAAGGTTAAATAGAAAGACCTTTCTCACAGGGGAAAACAAACATGTAGGAAAGAACTTGAAATACAAGCAGATCAAAATTTTAGAGTGGTCCTTTAATAAAGATGGAAGAATTACCTGTACAAAATAGTAACCATACTCCCAGTCTCCAGCCAAGAAAATGATTAGTTGCTATTGAGTTTGGAAGAATAAGAACCTTTGGCAAATATAGGAGTGAAAAAATACATTTTAAAATACAAAGGAATACAGGGAAAACATTTTTTTATCTAGGGAACTAGAAATAATACACCTGCAAGTATAATGAATGGCATAATATTGGCACCACATGGGGCATTGAGCAATTTGTACCACAGTTATAGGTTCTTTCTTGCTATTAATCTCAAATAAAATAAACATCAGTTCCAAATCCTTGTATTTCTGGCTCTCATTTATTGTTCACCAACTCTTTTCCTTTGTGTTTTGTCTTTGCCAGCTCTTTCTGTTTCTCTTATGTTACTTGTCCATTCTCTTGGCTGTTTCCCTGGCTGTGCTCCATCTCCTTAGATTACCTTCAAAAAAAGAAAAATAAAAGTACCTCATGTTCTGAACTACGAAAACAGTCAAACATGTACCAGAATGTGGTTTGCTTCACTGATGACTTTTTTGAAAAACACACTAAGTAGCAAATATGGCTTGTAAGAGACTGTTGTCTGATCTGAGTAGCATGGGGGAATTCAGCAATGCATTTCATATATTAGATGTTTATGTTCTTAAAACTCCTAATCAAGAAAAGCAATCCAACAGAACATAAAAAAGCCTTGCTTCTCCTTTTTGAAATTTACATCTTGGACTTTGTTGCTCTGAGCATGTGCTTAGTCTTGATATTGTAGCTGTAATGATTTAATTATTCAGTTTTCATGCAGACTGTGTTTTCTATTTCTATTTCCTTTCAGCAACAGGGAAACTCATTGCTTTCTCTCACTGAGTTCCCACTACTGATTGAACACTACCATCTGGATGACTGCCTGTGTTAAGGATGCTGCAGTATTGCTACCATACGTGCTGTGAATTTATGTCCTCCTCTGATGGTAGTGCTGTGCCTCGGATTTATACAAAAAATTTCCACAAGTCACCAAAACTGACTCTGCTCTTCTAACCCTGGAATGAAGCTGCCAAAATGAGAGCCATCTCAGGTACAATGTAGTATGAGTAGCTGACACATTGCTGACCCAAGGTTAACAAGTGCCAGTGAAAATCAAAAAGCAACGTGTACACTAGGTAGATGTAAATATGGGATAACATGTAGTTCAGCCACTTTAAAATCTCTTGAGATTTTATAGAAAGAAGGTTTGAATCTGAATCTCTTCTTTGCCAGCCATTGTATGCAGGAAGGAAGACCAAGCACATAAGTTTTCTTTTTAAATATTTATTCATATTTAAATAATTCATTGTTACTAACATTCTTCAGTTTGGCCACCAGACCAAGGAAAGACACTCTGTAAGCATTAAGCCTCACATATGACATGTACACATTGGAGTCCCCAGGCAGCTGACAGCTCCATTTCAAGGCTCTGCACTCTGAAAGGGGCTGATCCACGGCACAGCCCTGAGCTGGGGTCTCCTCAGTCTTCTCCATTTTCTGAGGCTATGCCATCAGTGGGTCCACTGTCAGCAAGGCAGTGACTTCCAGGCAGTTGCTTCGTGGGCACGCACCCTGCAAGGACAGCCTAAAGGACTTTCTCTCTGGAGCATATGGTATTACTGAGTCAAAACAAACTTAAGTTCCTCGGTCTGTGGTTGCACAGCATGGTTAATTCAGTGAATAGATAAGAAAATATGATTTTCAGAATGAGAGTCCTACTATATTAGTCTAGTAAATCCCAGTGTTATGATACAAAAGAAAAACAATGTCCTTGTTATTTCTGGAGGTTTAGGGAGATTGCCATATCCTGGGATACAATGGTACTTTTCAGCTATTAATGCTTCTAATACTCATTGAAAATACTATTCCAGTCCAAGAAAGGTTACATTGTGTTCTGCATGTATTAAGCAATGTTTTGAGGGTAAATTCAAGGATACAAGTTCTTTTATTCTTAATTAAAAATAAAAAAATAAAAAGGATTATGTTCAGAGCTGTATAGTATTTACTTGAGTAAATCAAATGAAAAAGAATAAAATGCTGAACAGAAAATAAAAACGTTCATCATCTGTGACAGAATTCAGGCAGCTGCAGATTAGCAGGAGGAACAGTAGACAGAGAGGGTAAGTATCTAAATAATTATATTTGTGTCACCATCAGAGACTAAATTAAAAACTACATGCAGATTCCTTAAGGGGAAAACAGAAACAAGAGCTGGCATAAAACCAAAGTCATAGGGCCATCTAGATGGGCTGCATTCTCAGTTGTTCTGGTCTACATAACCATATGAGGTTCCAATGTGTCATGTGGAGGATATGGAGAGGAAAATTAGCAAGTCATTAAGGAAATGACTGGTGAGCAGCTCATGATACACTGCCAACATCAGCTTATTTGCATTGCTGAAGGTTGAAACAGAATGCTACCTGTAGCCTACATGGAGGGAGAAGGATCTACACTAATTGTTAATCTATTTATACCAGTAGGCTGCAGTGTTGCTCTGATACCACAATAAGTAGAAGTGGAGATAAAATAGGAGATGAAAAATATAAATGGCAGCAATTGACAGTCAAAGATAAATTAGAGTCATGATCAATTAAAATATGAGAAAGATTAAAATTAGTAGTAAGTATTGTTTACAAACAACCCTAGCAGGAGATTGAGTTACCTGTGTTTAGAAGGCTTATTTTAACTTCCATGCTTAGATGCCATTGTTTTGTAGTGGTTTCTTTGCTTTCCTTTTGAGATCAAAGCAAAACTGTTGCAAGATTGTCTTAAGAGAAAAGCATATATGGAACATTGTGTGTCAGCATACAGAAGAGATTTCCTAGGCAATATGTGAAGGTGGGTGCTGGAATTGGAAACATCAATGTGAAAATACCTTTGATTACTTTAAAAAATTTGAATGCTAATCTTTTGTGATCCCTCATGGTATGATTTGAATAAGTGATGCTTTTCTTCAGTGCTTGGTATAATGTTTAAAACTCTGCTCCTGTTCTTCTCATCCTAGCACATCCTTCACAAATTGTTTATTTTTATGCTGCTTAATTCTCCACTCACTTAAAAAGGTGATCACTGCAGAGTCTGACACAGGCAGAGAAGGTGCATGAGGGGAGTGTAACATTTACTAATTGCCCCACTTCTGAAGACAGCTTATATGTTCCTCTTCCACATGGGAATTAATTATGTGAGCTGTTCCTCACATAAGGATAGCTGTGACCTTTTGCTCAGTGAATACACTTGTGAGGGCATCTGTGCTGATCAATAATTAGTTAAGCACTTTGAAATGTTTTGGCCTGAAAGACACTATATAAATAAATGTAGCATATCCTTCTTAATATATCTCACAATATTTGTTCTAGGTTTTGATTTGTGGAAGATGGATTCTTTCACAGGGTTGGATTCTTCAGACTGTAAAGCCTATCTGGATATGGATGAGGATTAGCTGGAAAAATTATGAACATAAAAGACAAATCTGTTTAATACAAATTTCTGCACCAGGAAGAAATGAATTTAACCCATTTGCTTTTATGTATAGTACTTGATTTTTGGTTCATAACTCTCACTTATTAAACAGAGTTTGTGGGTTATATCCAGAATCTAGGACACCCCAAGTTCTGCAGCAACTCCACCAATGTTCTCCCACTTAAAAGATAACTGGTACTCAAGTATTGTTTGATCCCTTGTTGCAGCTTGCTACAGGCCATTCTCTGCAGAATCCTTTGGTGATCTCTGTCCCCAGTCGCTTCAGGGCTGTGAGATTCCTATTATTTTTTCACTGTATCAGCTGCCTTTTCTGCAGCAGTCACACTGGCTGTAGTATTTCTTTTCCTGGGCTTAGCATACTTCCACACCCATCCAGCTGTTTCCCTTGTGTCCGATTGAGTCTTTTCTATTAACTGTGTCTTAGAATTTTAATGCTAAAGCCTGTTTCCTGATCGAGGTAAGTCTCATTTATAACATATTTTTCCTTACACATGAGGCATTGTTTCAGGTCTCCATTTTGTATAGGCTTTAGGCCTGCCTGGACTTGTGTGGGATGCAACAGCTCCTCTCCTGTTTCTGCAAATTTTCCTTATCAGATTTGTTACCCGTGTCTCTATTATTTGAGGTCATCTGGCTTTTGGACAGAGCAGAGGAATCCTCTCAATGAATGTCCCTGTAAGATGCTGTGCTTGCTGGCCAAAGGGAACCATAAAAACACTTGAATGTTTGAACCCAGCCAGATGTGCCTGTGAGTTAGCAGCAAGCACAGTCAAAAGGGTTTCTGGCTAGCATGGAGCCATATTTAAGAGAAAAATAAAAATAAAAAAATTTTAAAAGGACCTATGGGAAACCGGTCCAAATTGCTTACATGAGATTTTACTTTTAGGCCACCAAGGAAATAGAAATGTGTCTAGTTCAGCTCTGGGTTGATGGGCACAACTATTATTCCCATAGGGCTGATAGTACAAAAAATTGATAGACTTGGTCACACCTACTGCCACATTGCTCTGTAAAACCCAGGCTGGAGCAGGGAATGACTGTGTGGCACCAGGCTATTTGAATTTTATACCCGAATTTACCACATGGTTTCTGCATGATTGGTGGCCTCCTGAGAATATCTCTCTGTGGCTAAAGGGAAAAAAGTGTACTGCCAAAGACAACATAAATATAATTACGTCCTGGGTTGGTATGAACAGCCTGAGAAAGACATGCATAGCCTCCTGCCCTTGCTTTCTCTCATATATTTGGGGGATTTTCCCTATTGTTATGTTCACAAGTCAACATAATAAGTTCCAGACTTTTTTTCTCATTAATTCCACTAAAGAAATTAACTGGGGGGAAAATTAAGTGTTTTCTCCTTTCCCTGAGGAAACAGTGTGATGATGCTAAACAGAGCTGTGGCAGCTGTGTTTGCTTGTTGTGTCCTCCCTGCTGTGTGCTGCTCAGGAGGCAGACCGAGTGTTTCCCCTTTGGGGAGGGCTGGCATTCATGACAGAAGGATCTTCTCTTACACATTATGAAAAACACCAAGGGAATAACCAAAACTGCACTAAGAACATCTTAAAATTCCTCTATAACCTCTTCGTCTGAGCTTCTAAAGTCACACAGGAACAGTTCAGCTGCTTTTGACAAAGCTTGTATGCATGATGAGCATCTTTGGTTGACCAGTTTATGACACTATGAGCAGCCTGGTCTTATTTACAAAAAAATTCATAGCATTCATCAGAGTACTTTAGAATATCTAATACTATATTCTTAATTTTCTTGGCCTCATCATCTATGGATAAAAATTTCCATTTTAAATGCTCCTCACTTTTAATTGGATGTTGACAGGCACTTGCTTTACCAACATGGTTAAACCCTTTTTTTTTTTTTTTTTTTCCAAATATACAATGTAATTGTGGAGACTGCAAATGTAGCTTATTGTACTTCATTAGAAAGAGAAGTATTTCACAACTGAGAATTTATACTTGTTTATTAAAGAAAGTGGTAGGTGTTGAAATTTTTTAGAGCATATCCAGGTATGCAATCATTATTAAAGTGCCCAACAGTATCAGTCTCTCTTTTAATTGCTGTTATTCAAGGTAGTTTTCAAACTGCTTCTCAATGTCAAACAATTTTCCAGAGATATTGACAAATGGAAGTAATATTATTTAAGGTCATAGCTTCTGTCAAAATGAATTCCATATGTCATTAGGTCAGGATTCATTCATGTCAAGGGAAGGGTCTGATTCTGTAAGTCTTGTTTACCAAGTATAGCCTTATTTCAGATGGGGGGTATTTTTTGTTGGCTGAGTTACACAAAGACTGGAAAGTAAAGAATTAATAATGTACAGTCTCAAAATGAAGACAATTATCAGTAAGGGTTACAGCATCTTTTCCTGAATTCTGACCTGATGCTTTACTTGAGCCTAGAGAAGCCATATGTAACCCTCCAAGTAAATCACCTTAGCAGGTTCCCCAAAAGCGGTCAAATTACACGATTACTTAAGAAAACCCCTGGGTACACGTGTGCACATAATGTGCTATATCAATGCAAAAAAGACAGCAAGCAAGACTAAAAAAGCTATACTTTTTATTTTGCCAATGAATCTGTTGCACTTTGCAATGTTTAAGTGGGCTTATACAACATAAACATTTGGGACATTTAACATATCAAGCTCAAATAAAAATGACACGCAGATCGTTCACTTCTGAAGCTGCCTTGTGTTCAGTTATTGGAACACTCCATTTCTGTGGTTTCCTAAATATTATAAGTATATATTCCAGATTAAACTTTCTATTTTCCTCAAGGTAGTGTTGCTTTTCAGTCCTCAATGGCTTGGTTTTTACCTAAAGAATCAGGTCCTATCAGCAAAATCAAAGGCGATTACACAGCTCAGTAGTCATTTAGGATTTCTGTGGCTCAATTAAGCATGTATAGCATGCCACAGCCACTGAGACTCTGTTTATTCAGTGCAAGTGCTCTGTAATTTATTTAAAATAATCCATCTTTAACAAATAAAGAGGCCATTGACTGGCCATTGCTGCAGGCATCCATTTCAATGCTGCCTTCTTGATGGTCTGTTTTGCTGGTTTAAGTTAAATACCTGACAAAAGTGATTCAGTTTTTGGGAAATAAGATTTGTATGCATAATGTTTATTTTATTTTACACCAGTAATCAGTTAGAACATCTTTTTAACAGATTGACCATTAAAAATGATTAATGCTTTTCATTCTGATAGCCACAGGTTGTGATTGCTAGATCTGTGTGCATGTTTGAGTGTGCATGTGTGTGTGTGTTTAAAACTGCTCAGGAGCTGTGTCTATATGACACTTTGCTAATCATGTTAGACCTATTACTGTATATATTTATTGGAAATTAGATTAGCTAGCTATGTCCAGTGGCAAAAGCTCTTTTCTTTCCCAATGTGGGCACGCATTTTTTTTTCTTTTCCAACTTGATTCTTTCAGAAATGAGTCATTCATCTAAGTAACACCAGCAAGCTGCCAATAAAGACTTGTCAGTACCAGTGAATCTTCTCTGAGAATCAGAAGATTGCAGTACAAGTTCCTGGTAAGTGCTGTTACTTGTTGCACTGGGAACATGCCCAACTCAGAAGAAGCTTTTTCTCTGTAACAAGAAACAGCCATTAAAAACCATCTTGGGAATAGAGTAAAGTATAGTGCTAAATTTCCAGTGGAAAGGCAATAGAGAAGGCTTTTGGTTTAAGGGCTGCTTCTTAGGGTTAAGGATAAATAAAACTCTGGTAGCCACAATGGCACCTCCTGTCCAGCAGCCACACAGTATAGCTGTGTCTTGTCCTCTTCTCAGACTTAAAAAAGAAAAACAACTCACCAAGAACAACCCCAACCTTAGAGGAGGTGAAACGAAGCTGTTTGTGTTATTGAATAATGGCTTTTTAATGGTAGTTAAACAGAATCATGGACAGGACTCAATATTTCTTTATGTAAGCATCTAAAGAGAGTATGTCACAAGTTCCCAGAAGAATTTTAAAGCCAGAGCAGCACATGTGTTTTGTTGCATTAAGTTTATTCTCACATTATTTATTCTTTTTGTTTTCCTACAGAAGCCTCATTAATAGTTCATTTGTACCCTCTTAGATGAGAATAATTTTTCAAGGCATGCTGTTTGAAGAATAGCTAATTCTCTTTTAAACATGAAGATTTATTCCAGAGCCCTGGAGAGTGTAACACATGTATAGTCACTTAGGTTGTCATGTTTTCAAAGGGAGTTGTATTGTACCTAAAGCTGAAGAATGCAGCTGGCTTCATTTCACATTTCAGCTACACAGGACAATCTAGTCAGTACCTGCTCATCTGGAAATAAGACAAAGCAACAGAGATTCTGTCGAGCACAAGACATTCATACACATAGTAAATGACCTTAATTTTAATAGTTTATCACAGGCATAGGACTGAAGTCATGGAAGAGCAATGAAAACTCTCTTACTGCTTTGGGGATGGCCTAAGTCAACCTTGATTTTGTCAGGAATTCTAATTTTTATTTAGTCCCCAGACTAAAATAATTTATGTTCAGTTTTGTCTTTTAAATGTTAAATATCTCATAAAATCATTTGCTGGACTTTTAATATTCAGTCACTATCTAGTGTTCAACATGCAGTTGAGGAAATGATTTTATTTTGGGACATTAAATCGAAAAACATGCCAACACTACAAGCTAAGGAATCATTAGCTCCTCATTTAGGACTCATGATTGTACTAATGATTGTGCCTGAGTTGTAGCTCCACATATAAAACTGAGGCAACAGGATCTAAAAGGAAACAATCACACATTTGGCACTGGTGAGGCTGTATATGGAATTCTATGTTAAGTTTTGAGTCCCTCATGACAAGAAAGACATTGAGGTGCTGGAGCAAATCCAGAGAAGGGCAGCAGAGCTGGGGAAGGGTCTGGAGCACAGGTCCTATGAGGAGCAGCTGAGGGAGCTGGGGATGCTTAGCCTGGAGAAGAGGGAGCTCAGCAGGGGAGACTTTATCACTCTTCAACTTCCTGAAAGGAGGTTGTAGCCAGGTGGGGGGTCAGTCTTTTCTCCCAGGTAACAAATGATAGATTGAGAAGAAATGGTTTCAGGTTGTTCCAGGGGAGGTTTACATTGGATATTAGAAAAAAACTTCTATGGAAGGTGTTGTCAAGCACTGGAACAAGCTGCCCAGGGAAGTAGTTGGAGTCACCACCTGTGGAGGTGTTTAAAAGATGTGAAGGTGTGGTGCTTAGGGACATGGCTCAGTGGTGGAATTGACAATGCTGTGTTGATGGTTGGACTCAACTATCTTAAAGATCTTCTCCAGTCTAAACTCATGTCTGATTCTCTGAAGTACCTGAGAATCTATGAAATGAAATCAAATCTCATCAGTAGGCATTGAAGCTATGCAGCAAGAAACATGGAGGTGAAGAGTAGCCTGAAATCCTGTTTAACTGGCATTGGCCTGGTGCTCTTCTCTGCCTTGGTGGATACCAGTCCAAGTTTTCTATCCCACCCAGGAGAATGTAATGGTTGAGAAGCACAGGGGGATGGAACCCGAACCCTGAGGTAGGAAACACCCATGCATCTCTTCATCTTACAGGGCATTTAAGACAGACATCCACACACTTAGGGAGCTTGCAGATTACACAGAGGTGCAACTGGAATATTTAGGTGTCTCCAGGACTGGAAGAAAATAGAACCTGTTCAGATGCAATTTAGGTACTAAACTCTTGCTTAGTGTAAACTACTCCTTGATCTTAAAAACTATTGACATGGAAGTGTTTCCTTGAGGCTTCAGCACAAGGAGAAGCTGAGATACCAGATAATGAATTAATTGTCTAAGGTCACATGAGGCAATGAGGGAAATATGGAGTCAAAAAAGGTGACCTAACTCCAAGCCTCATGTCCAGTGTGTGGGAGGATGATTCTATGCTGAATGGCATCTTTGTTTGGGTGATGAAATTAAGTAGCCTGAGAAAAGGAAAGAAAGCTTTAGGAGTACAGATTTCCTTTGCACTTATAATTCAGAATGTTGCTTTTCATTCAGAGTGGTGCAAATATATTACCTTGGTGAGAAACCAGGGAGAACAGGGACCACAGAGCAGGAGCAAGCCTGCGGGTATACGTGGGGAAGAGAAACAGAAATTGTGCTGTATAAGGTATTGGAGGACTTCCAAGTATTTTTATTCATTATTTCTACTTTGTGTGAAAGAGAGCAGCCTCCCAGACTTGACTGGTTAGTGTTGGGCAAGTTTCAGTCCAAATCCATGTTTGAATGCATGTTTGAATGTATGTGTGTGCATACGTGTGCATGGTGCTTGCATGAGGTCCAGAACCTGAAGCTTTTTATCTGTTACTGCTCACATTTATGTGTTCCACTCTCTCCTGTAAGTTCAACAAGCCTTTTATTGACATTTAACTTCCAAGCTTACTTGTATTTTTAGACAGGAATTCATTGGATAGGCCTTTTTTTATCGAAACACACATAAAAATACCAAACTAAGTGATTAAAGGGTATTTTAAAACTGAGGTTTTTATATGAAAATATGAAAGCAGTTTTATTACATCAGCTAAGGTAAGTGCTGATTTTTTTTTAAAAAAATGATGTTTAATTTAAGTTTATGATACTTAGAAAAAGGCAAAAACAAATGTTTCTGTGACACATTAAAATAATAAAAAAAAAAATACTATTGATAGACCTTTTTCATAAATGTCTCCAAACCTTAATTTGAAAACAATTGTGTATAGGCATATTAGNCAGCTAAGGTAAAAGTGCTGATTTTTTTTAAAAAAATGATGTTTAATTTAAGTTTATGATACTTAGAAAAAGGCAAAAACAAATGTTTCTGTGACACATTAAAATAATTTAAAAAAAATACTATTGATAGACCTTTTTCATAAATGTCTCCAAACCTTAATTTGAAAACAATTGTGTATAGGCATATTAGTGACTGAGTTCTTCAAGGAAAAACATACATGATCCTGTGCATAAGCTGATTGAATATTTTTATTTGTTAGATGTTATTTGTTTATCAGTTTGTGATATATTAGTTCCACCATGAAAATTCAGAGACACTTAAAGTTTCCTGGTATCAAACCATGATGTGATATTTAACTTTTTTTGAAGGATGACATGAAATGTTTTTACTAGAAAAGGCAGATCTTATGTTTTAAGTGACTCATAAAGTGAGGTAGAAAGGGGAATCTCATCAGTCATGTTTTAGAAGTAAGAAACAATTGGAAAAAGTTTTATGCAAGGTATACAATCTTGACTTTGACTTTCAGCTTTAGTTTATTGTTTTGATGTTAATTTCAGTGGATTTTAACAAAAACATCTTCTAGCCATCATATTTAAAATAGTCTCTTAAAGTGATAGTCATCTGTAAGCAGAATTAGCCCAAGATCTGGGGAGTGTATATGTCCCTATCAGGGCTCTGAAAAAAAAAAAGTCCATTTTTGATGAAATAAGCTCACAGTAACTAAGTAGAAATTTCATGGTTCAGTGTTTGTGCATTTTTTGGTTATTAGGTTTTTCTTTATTTTATCACTGTTGCGATGAGAAGGGAGTAAACATTATATAATTCCAGAAATGTGATGCAAATGCAACAGAGAATGAAAACCAGAAGCTGCCTTGCTGACAGGCTGGGTTGTTTTCAATGGAAGGTTCTTCAGATCTTCCCCAGGTGGGAGAGATGGGTGGAGGATGCAACTGACCTTGGGGTGGGTTGAAACCTCTTCTTTGGACATGGTTTGTGGCATGAAGGAGCTTTGTATTTAGGACCGTGGTGCTACCAAACACCAGTTGCTCCAGTCAGGCTTCCCTTGTGGCACCAGGGTCTCTGTCAGCACAGGATCTTGCTGGTGTGAGTAAAGCACAGTGCTGAGCACCTGTGGCTGATGAAGGCAAACTCCTTCTCCTCCTTCCAGCAGTCTTCCAGGCAGCTTTGTGTGATATTGTGTGGCAAAGTAATTCAGAAGCAGTAGAAATGCACTTCAGGAACTTATTTAAATAACTACAGCTGAATTGCTACCATGATTTTGGAGTTCTCGTGTTCTTCATACAAAACATAGTAACATAAGGAGCATCAGCTTCCTGTAACCCTGTAACCTCTAAAACACTATTCTGCTTTTT
>VYXF01006265.1:271387-323551 GCA_013397295.1 Polioptila caerulea | reverse complement strand
TTTTTTTTTTTTTTCATTGCAGAAACATGGCGGAGATCTTGGGGATTTAGCCTTAAGGATTAATTTGCAAGGGGTTCTAAAGCATTTCAAGCTGAGACACCTGGAGTGCAATACCCAGATACCCAGATGGAGCCCTTCAGGTACACATGACAAAAGAAAATGGAGTGTGGTGGCAATATCAGCTGCCTTTATCTTTTCCCAGTATTTGCAAATCAGTCATCCTTTAAAAATATTTAGGGAAGGACTGATTTGTGAAGCAAACATCTCAAGGTCCAGTGGTTTGATTAGCCACATGTTTTTTCTGAAAACAAACCATATTATATGCAAAGGGAGCCTGGAATAAATTGCCTAAACTTTGTCAACAGCTTCAGTGGAGGATCTGTCCCACTGTGTATTTCCACACCTTCTCTGGAGTCATCTAGATGCATGAGTACAGAAGCTTAAGACACTGTTGTAAAATTGTAAATGTCTCATTACAGAACAGTGGTATTACTTTTAATAGGAGAGCAAATTATGAGGAGCTGTCAGGTTTTTCAAATGTAAATATCTCATTATGAGAAAGTTAAGACATGCAGCATTGGTGTTTGCTCATAGTTGCTGAGTAAGAAAGGGTAAAAGTAACACAAAAACATGATGAGAAAGCAGGTCTTTAAATCTGATTTTAACCAAAACTGTCACTAATAAGTTGCTTACAGCTTCTCATAGAAGGCTGTTTTGGATGGAAGGGCAATTTCTTTCTCTCTCTCAAAACCCTACTGCCAACCATCTGTTGATAATTATTGTCCAGTCTCTGCTGAGAACTTGTGATATTTAATATTTCCTCACCACTTGAACAAATAAGCGATAATAACTGCAAGGTACTTGACCACAGGAGTAGAAAGGCATATAGCATGAAAGAGTCAGTGTACACCTTGGTTTTTGAAAACAACTCAGCTTTCTATTTGTGATAAAGATAAATCTAAGATCCTGGGGACTTGGAAAATGGGTGAGTTGCACAGTGTTTCTGGAACAAATATTTTTAAAATGAGGAACAACTTAAAAATTGTCTATTTTTGTTTATGTTCTTACAACTTTTAATTTATAATATTATTTCTCATAGAAAATTTTGGGCAGCCTATCTATTTGTGTATTAAATATATACAACAAGCAAGCTGGAAATATCTCAGGTTTTGCAATGTTTAGTCTCTTAAATTGTTAATTAGTAGAGAACTAATTTAGAAATGGGCTCTGAACTTGTAAAAGAAACTGTAATTGCTGTTCTAGCTTTCTTTTTTGGTTTTGGTATGTATTATTACTATTAGTCTACTCTATTTAAAGTACTTGAATTTTTACAAGTACCATCTAAATCTAATTACATCTGTCAACCCAACACAGACTTGATAGCTTCTAACCTTATTTTATAGATGGTCTGACAACAATATATTTGTGTTTAAGCTTTCACAGCCTGATGTTTCACTGCCTCTGGAACGACATCTCCTGTTGATGACATTACTCAGCATTGTTAAAGATCTGAATCCAAGGTTTTCCAAAGCTGTTTCTGGATCCGTGACTTCCAGGCTCTTCTAGTCCCAGTACTCTGAAAAGCTGTTCTCTATCAAATTGCCACAGACTGAACACACTGAGCTGATAGCAAGGAACAGTAGTTGTTGCTTTTGAATATGTGGCTTTGGATGATTTGACTAAAATCTCAGCACACTTATCCATTGGAATATAGGTATTATAAATACTTTTCCTTATTGTTTTATTTTTCTTCAGAGGATTCAGCAGTACCAGCCTGAGTGCTCTCAAAGTTGCTGAAGTTTGCAATAAGCCTTGGTTGCAGCCCCCTCCATCTCTAAGGTGGTTTCCCAAGCAGCAGCTCTGGAGCCTTTCCCTGCTCACTCTCACATTCACTGCCTGTGCACAGGCTGATCTCCCTGACCCCATGTACAAATGGCAGAGCAAGAAAAAAATTCCCGGAATGCCAATTTTTAATTCTTAGTTGAGTATGCATTTCTTAAAGTTGCCAGGTGCTAGTACTAAATCCCCTCTCCCCAATAAACCTTTAAATTTTATGGGTGTTTCATTATCAAATTGAAAATAAAACCACAGAACAGGAAATAGTGATTCTCAAAGGTTCATGCAAAATCATTTCTAATAGTGCTTCTTAATGAAAAATGAACCACAGGTCCATGATAGAGAGTGAACTTCTTAACAGATACAAATCCCACAGCACTTATTTCAAAGAAATTTAGTACCTAATGTGATTTTTGAAAGTTATTTACATCACTGAACATTCACTTTCCTTCTATAATTTTTTATACTGTTTTAAAAAGATGAAAAAACACCAAAGAGTGAACAAAATTCCAAAGTTACATGCTCATCACAGATCATGGATTTTTTTTTTTTTGTTTATCTGTTTTCCTTGATTAATCTGGCTAAGCAAAAATTAAAGATTCTTGGGACGTTATGAAAACCATCACAATAAAATAGATAGGAATAAGATAAGAGGTTATTTAAAACACGAGAGATTGGTTGCAGTCCATGCTACCTTTTCTTTTTACAGTTGGAATGTAACAAATATTAACTGCTACTGCTCTGCTGTACTTCATTACATAAATATTTGTGTAAATTCACACTGTGAATATATGAAGTGCTTTGATGGCAAAGAGGAGAGTTTCCCCATGTGTTGGTTTCTTCTTTATGTGAAGAAACAGCACTGTATGCACTGACCGAACTTTCACACTCATGCTGTTCAGCATCAGCTTGAGTTCTCAGTTCTCTTTTTTCCTCCTTCATAACTGGTTTACTTACCAAAACCAGCTCTGTTGCTTTACAGCAATTCCTAAGTAACTTCTCTGAGCCTGCACTATGAAATTCAACATTTATTTTTTTTAAAAAAGCTGCTGATTTGGAGGTCTTTCTATGCCCCATTTCCTTTATAAGATTAATTAATACACCATGCAAAATCCAAGGAACTGCACATATTCCCAACTGTAACCTCACTAAGCCCTCAAAGAAGAGAGTGTTTGGATATGGGGAATTTTTAATACTTTGCTATAATCTGCTTCTAACAATGAGTGGTGGGTTTTTTTTCCTTTTGTCAGTTTTGTAAAAATGCTAGTGGCAATATTCATGCAGAAATCCACAGGGAATTTTCTACTAAAGTATTTATTTATAGTTGTACATATACTGAATCTTTCCCTTCTCCCCAACAATAATGTTGGTATATCTCAGGTATCAAGGCAATAAGCAAAACCTTTCCTCTGTTGTATAAACATTGTTGTAGCCATGGCAGCTAAGGACATCAAAAGAGAAAATACTGGCATAATAAAAGATGTCACTTCTGCAAACTTTGCTTCTTTACTATATACTTTTACAGAGACAAGAATCTTCATTAGATCACTTTCATGTGTCCTTGTTCCACTTACAACATAAAAAAAGAAAGAGGAGCTATGAGTATGGGGAATATGAGTTCTCCTTTAAAAAGAAAAAAAAAGGAAAAAGTACATGTACATCGTATTTACAGTGTTATCTTTCACTCAGCATTGACTCAGATGAGCTAGTCATGATGAAAAAGTGCTTTAAATATTTTGCTTTGCTTTCTGCCAATATATTTCCTTTCAGTAAGTTCATAGTTTTTGTAAATGTTCATTTATTGGGGTAGTTTAGGAGGCAAATTAGTCATGTTGTATTAGAGATCTCTTAGATTTATAGCCTCGTCATTACGCAGGGAAAGAAATTTAGATGAAAAGGGTATATTAATCTGTATTTTAAAACAAGAAAGATGGGAACAAAGGAACTTTGCTTTGAAAGGTTTGTGAAAAGTTTGTAAAAGGTTTGTAAAAGTCCATATATTGCAAAACACTTTCATATGGACTGGAGAAACTGATGTCTAGATTTGTTAGGGTTCTTTCATGATTGCTACAATATGAATCAGATCCAACTTCTACATACCAGACTTTTTGGATTGTCAGTAAAAATTTGTTGTGGCTTTCCAAGAAAATTGAAAATATGGAAGGGGCAACTAACAAATACTCTAGTCAGATCTAAAGAGTAGCAAAAGCTTCAGTTTTTCTCAAAAAGTACTTCATGCTTTTGGTTAAAATAAAAAAAAAGAGAAAAGTTTTGATAGAAATCAGCCATATAGAATACCTTGCTGTGCATCTCTAATGGTCCACGTCTTTGTGCTGCAGAGTAGTGAGCATGGTCAGGTTTGGTGAATGTCATGCACCTAGAATCCAATTAATAGAATGACATAGTTATATCTGGATTTAGAGATCTCATGAGTATTGAGGGGTTCAGCTAATAGAATTCAGTCCTTAAATTTAGGCTCATTTTGTTCCTAAGAAATTAAATGCCTTTTTTCCTTTCCTTGAATTTGAATATTTTTTTTTTTATTTGGAAGAGATACTCTTTAAAACTGAATTATTTTTGAAGGCACTCATAGAAATAGCCATTAATTTTCCTGGATTTTTAATTACAATATCTTCTTTCAGTTTATTGAGGGAGACTCCGACTACTTGAGACAATTTGAAACCTATATTGTGAAACCTGGACTGCTTCCAGTTCTTGGTGAATGAATTCTGTCCTGCTCCCTCATGACTTAGAGAAACTGAGTTCTTCACTCCAGGGAAAGGGAAATCAAATAGGGTGACCAAAAAGAGGTTACTGACATCTCCAAGGGTCCCTAATGGGGCCAAGTAGGGAATAGGAAAGAGGGACATGCTGTGGCAGAAATATTATCCAGGTTAGATATTGCGATAATTCCCATGGCCAGATGTGGAAATACAGTGCTGTGAGATCTCTCATGTCATCCAATGTTTTTATGTGGTGGGTTTCCTCTGGCCAGCAACCAAGCACCCACACAATTGTTCTCTTAGTTCCTACCTCTTAACAGGATTACTGGGGGAATAGGTAGAGAAAAAATGAGAAAACTTGTGAGTCATGATAAAGACAGTGAATTAAGTGAAGGAAAGGAAAAGAAAACCCCATAGGTGACACAAACACAATCATTCACTAACTCCACAAGTGCCCAAATGTTCTCTGGAGGATGGTTACCATGGAAGTGGAAAGACAAAATCCTCCTCCTCCTTCTGCTATCCTAGTCTTACTGTTGAGCATGACATTGCTCAGTTTGGACTATTCCATTTGTGCAATTAGACTCAGCATTGGTGGCATCAACTTGCAGTCTACTGTGCTCCTGCAGCCCAGATGCAGGACAGGGCATGAGGAGAGTGGGAAAAAGAGGAAGCCTTGGTGCTGTGCAAGTGTTGCTCAGTAACAGGCCAAGGGCTGGCATGTTATCAACACTGTTTTAGTCCTTCTAAACCGAACCAAACAGGCTGCCATGAAGGAGGTTACCTCCACCCAAGCCAGACCCAGTACAGGTCACTCAGAATTTGGACTCCAGCCGAGGCAGGTGTGAGGATTGCCCTGCTCTGAGTTGCTCCTGAGTAACCAGGCAGTACTGAAGACATGCTCAAGATAGAGTTAGGTATTCAAAATTCATTTCAGCAAAATAAGAATCTTCTTGGATATTCTTTTGAGGATACTAGTATACCATGTTTTGATCTAGGATTGAAAAGTGAGTAGCAAATAAGAGAAAGATTAAATATAATTTTGAACAGTTGCATATTCAGTGGGTAACATCCAAATATTTACTCAATGAACTCAGATGTTCTGAAAAAGGAGTATCCAAGTAAATAAGTAGAGAGCAACACATTATTTATATAATCAACTTAATTCTGCCTAAGTTCAGTGCTCAATTTTGCAGCTTTTAAAATATAATTGTTAAGACAACTTTTGTTTGTGTAACACTTATTCTTGCAAAGACACCAGGTAGCTAGATATAAATTATGTTTCTAAAGTGATGATCTTGTGTGAAATTAGTGGCTTTAGAATGGAAATTGTTTTCATAGCAGGATATGGACAT
Organism: Polioptila caerulea; assembly: GCA_013397295.1. Classification (NCBI taxonomy): domain Eukaryota; kingdom Metazoa; phylum Chordata; class Aves; order Passeriformes; family Certhiidae; genus Polioptila; species Polioptila caerulea. The sequence goes on along the minus strand of VYXF01006265.1, from coordinate 317,637 downwards.
GCAGACATATATTTACATATCTAGAGAAATCTGATGAAATAAGAAGTTTTAAGAGAAGTTTTAGCGCTTCCCAATATTCTACTAGAAAGGCAGCTAGTGTTATTTTCAGCATGAAAATTATTATTGAATAACTCAAAATTTTAAATCTCTTGTGAATTTGATTACTCTTCTGTCTTACTGTCAGCTTTTGATATAACTGATAATCTTTTTCAGACTGATTGAGTACCGTTACCTAAATCAAATTATAAGTAGATGTTTCTAGAATGGCATACTAATCTCTAAAATTTCTAGATGAGAAGGGCCATTTTAACATGCATTCTGAATTTCACATTTCTATTTTCATATTTTAGTTAGAAGGAAAATTTTAAAAACCTGAATGACTCAAGAATCAATCTAGTATGGAGTTTAACCAAACATCAGGGCAGCCTTTGAGGCATCTAACAACAGATACAAACAACTGTTGCCACTACATTCATTTTAGGAGCCAACTCACAAGTCTAGGTGTTACTGCTGGAAAATATATAATGCAGCTTCACATCAGGACCCTAGAGCTGCCAAGCATATCTCCAGAGTAACTTTAACAGTGATTACTCTTGATGAAGGAGGTAGAGGAAGTATAATCATGTGCCAGCAGCACCAGGAGGATAAGACCAATATTGAAGTTAAACACAGTTCTGTGGATTCCTATGCAGTCATTAAAGAGCAGTTTTTCGTGAGGATGAACTTTGTCTGCAAAAGTCTCAGGTGTTTCCGCTTACTGCTGGTCTCTTTTTGTAAATATAAAGGTTTTTAATTACAGTGAGGAAGCAACATCACAAGGAAATGTCTGAAAGCACTGAAGTGAGTAAATCCCATAATCATGAATCGCCTCTGTGATACCATGCTAGCTGCAGAAATTCCCAGATGAGAAGGGCTATTTTAACATGCATAAGTAGTTTCACGTTTTCCTTGGAAAGAGAAGTCAGGCTCGTGACAAAATAGGAACTTAGCCGAGAATGTGGGAGGAGAGTTACAGGCTGCAGTCCTAGAGATTGCAATACTGTAACAGTCAATATTGACTGAAGAAAAGTACTTTATTTCTGTCTTTTATTTAAATTATCTAGTGCTTGAATTGAACACCCACTCCAATCACAGCCAGCAAACAGATGTCTAGCCCAGAAGAGTCTACAAAGCAGTTCCATATGTTCCCACTCTTCAGAACTAGATTTAAAGAACAAGCTGGAGCTTGTTAAAGAATTTCTGTCCAATTTTTTCTTTCTATCGCAATATATGAAATCCATACCTGTGCAGGCAGTGGAACCCAAACTAAATATTTTATTCAGGCCTATTTTGGTGCTACATTAGCCTACCTGTTGCTGTTTTGTTCATCAATGTCTCTCTATCTACAGAGTGCATGTTCAGCTTGGGAGCTTTTGCCAAAGTCCCTCTTTTTAACCTCTTCTGAAAAGACTTGTTGGTAGAAATGAAGCTCTGAATTTGGAGAAAAAAAAAACATTCCTGGAAAGAAAGTGAGGGAGAAGCTGTCTGAGAAATGAAGCTGTGCTACTTTTCGTCCTGAGTACATAAACAAACCTATCAAAATCTGGGTAAGGAAATCTGCCTGACAAGCAGAATTCCTTAGATTGTCCTCCAATAAAAATGATAGTTCAAGGATCGTAGCCAAGTGTTGCAGCAAAGAATTAATATTTCTTCATTCTCAATTTATATGTGGATGGAGGCATACTTTCTCTTTCTACAAAAAAGAAAAAAATTCTACAAAACACAACTTTTATTCTGTGGTAGGGATGGATTTTTTCTTCTGTGTTGGAGTAATGGAGTAATGGGGGTGTTGAATCATGATAAAGTTTACTGTAATGCCAATAGTCTATAATACTTTTTCTGGAGGAAAAATTTAGAAATACATCTGTAAAAATCTCATTTATGAAAAGAGAAAATTCACTCTGTGTATGAGAAAGATAAAGGTTAAATCATTCACAATAAAGAATTATATATGAAATTAAGAGAAGAATATGAGTTTTGTCTTCTTTCTAAAGATGAAAAAACACCCTTCCAAAGAGAGAGAGAGAGAGAGAGAGAAATCCTCTGTTGCAACTGGCATTCTTACTAGGAATCCATATCCCCCATTTTAGAGCTACAGATAGGAAAACAGCTTTCAAAAAAACTGGAATATCTTAAAGCATTTTGGTGAATTTAGTCATTTGAAGAATAATGTGGAAAAGAGCTCTTTGACCCTGTATCAGTCTACTGCTCTCCTTGGCCTAAATGTTTCTGTAGTCAGGAAAAAGACTGAAAAAGAAAACAAATCAAAAACTACCTTAAAAGGAGAGAGCAAAGACATTTTCAGGCTTTGAGAAATTTGGAAAGTTAAACAATAGGTTCAGGCCCCATGAATTTGCCTCTGTAGGGGCAATTTCAGAGTACAGATATTGTACTCATTGTAGACACAGTTTGCCCCTACAGCTGGTGTCATTTATGCCTGGGTGGAGTGGTTATGCATGTCTAAATAGCTTATTACAGCACAGAATTAACCCTTATCCTGTCCTTTTGTTAAGGCTGAGAAAACTTGTTTTGATGTGCTAGATCCATCAGCAAAGAGAATAGTCCCTCTGAAATTCTGGTTCCTGGTCTAGTGCTTTGACAATAAATATGGAAGTAAGGAGAAAATCTTCCCTAGCTCAAACAAACATGACATGTTATTGATGCAGAACAGAAATGTATCTCCAAGTAGACGCAACAGAAACCAAAGCAGTAGCCAGCATTCATGGTAACTGAGACATGATGTAATCTCAGACAAGGTCATCAGTGCAAAAATGTTTTTTCTATTTATTTTTAAGATCTTTCTATAGCTGTTGGTTGTAGAAGGAAGCTGTTTCTCAAAAAAATTCTAAACAGCTGAATTCAGTTTCTGATAAGCTGTTTGAGCTGTTTTTCTCTACATTTAAACCTCTACTCTGGAAAATATTTTATACCCTCCAAGAATATTCCTGAAGGAACCAAAGTGATTTGATTTCCTCAGTTTTTATCTTTCACTGCTGAATATACAGAGCACACAGAATCTGTCTTCTAATAAAATTTATTCAGTCCCATTTGGTTTAGTCACTAGTGTACATCTATGAAAACTCTGCTAATAATTTACTTACCTGATGTATTAGATATTAATTTTCACTAATACATTATCTAACATACCTCTGCACACAACATTTCATTGAATTTTTTTCTTAGAATTTCTTAGAATTCTTAGAATTCGCACTTAAATGTTAATATAAGCGACCATGAAATGTGATTACACCAGCTGATGTGAGCAACTAAGATGTTTCAGGTGAGCTCAGATTTTGTATTTCTTTCTTCATGTTTTCTTTCTTCATGTTCTTCATGTTCATGTACAGAACTTCCTGATTAGGTCTTTGGTGTAGATACCCTTGTATCATCAAGGAATATCTTGAAAAGCTGGATTTGAGGAAGAACAGTAAAGGTGTTTCTCAGGGCTTGCTGCTTGCAGCTTTGATGTGTGCAGTCTCTTTTATCTGCAGTGATTTAAGAGGAAAACAATAAAGAAAATATATCTTTTCTTCCAATCTGTCTTCTTGAGAAACAAATGGGTCTACCATGAACTGCCACTGGGGGTGGGCAGCGGGGAGAAATGAGAGTGGAGGAACACCTTGAGTGAGGAAACCTGATATTGTAAGGAAGCAAGAAGTGTGTTTGAGAGAGTTTGGAAGAGAAAATGTAGGTTTTGAATACAAGTTTGGTGATCATTCCCCATTTCCTTAGCAGGAGGTGGAACCAATCTGAGATAACCCCAAAAATGGGATCATGCCTGAGTGCTGAATCTTCAGGTGGAAGATGTCCATGGATTGGTCTCTGATGGGAAGGATTGTGAAGGATTTTTCCTTTGGGAGTGCAGTAAGAGCAGATGCATAGCTCACAGCTTGGGGAAGGTCCTGTTTGGGACCCGTGGGTGTGAGGAAGGAACATAAGAAGAAGGCTAGACCAATAAGGCTTTCTTCTGTGGCAGTTTGAATTGGGAAGGAGAAAACTCAAAGTGACTGGCAGCCAGAAAGGAGAAAGGGGTTAAGAGGTGAGAGGAAATCAGAGTCTTTGGGGAGAAATTGGTTTCATTGCATTCATTTTGTTTGTGTTTTTCCATCAGTGGGGAATGGCCATAAGTCCACCTGCAGCTTTGGTCAACTCTGCATGATTTTTCAGTCTGCATACCACAGAGGTGAGTGTTTCTGATTTTTCAGCAACAGAGCAGAGTGAAATCCCATGTAGCCCACACAGTATCTGAAAATGTACACAGTGGGAAATGGGACAAAGCCTTCTGGATCCTGTTCACTTATAAATGTCTTATATATGCATTGGCAGAGAGTGCTTGCCTTCTCCATTGGGGAGAGAGCTGAGGGACTGAAGGTCATAAAGGTGGACACCAAAGGCTTTCTTAAAAATTAAATTTTTACCTCTTTACAGTTTGCTTTATGATACACTCAAAGCTCTCATATATTTGAAGAGATTCTACATTAATCCCTAAATCTGAAACAGACATTAAACTATTCCAGAAAGAGTGATATTTAAATACTAAATTGTCCTTTTAGCTATCTGTCCTCACACTGAGAACATGGTTCTCTCCTCTATAATTTTCATTGTTATCATCACTTTTTAGGTCTTTATTTTCTTATTTACCTAACCTCTAAAACACAACTATGGAAGTCAAATCTTGTTATCTGTAATATATGGGCCAACTTACTTCATTTAATATTTTATATAGGATTCTAGTTTTTTCTATCATGTAGCCAATATTTTTAAAAGATGTAGAAAAAGTATATTGTCAAAGTATTGAATTGCAGATGATGTTCATTTTGAATGGGAAGTTAAATCCTGTGAGATTCTTGATACCTGATGGTTGCAGAAAAGAATGAAAGCTGAGGTGAAATGGTAGTGAAAATGGTCCACTATCTGTATTTTGTCCCAATATTGCCTGTAGTTGAAACCAGAAGCACCAAATAGCCCTTGCATGTGGCCCTGGCTGAACTCTTAATTTTCCCATGTTTGCATCCTGACTCCCCACAGGTTTATCTTTTACTAGTCCTGGCCTATTCCATTAGTATTATTTTCCTTTTTATCTGGTGATTTCTCAGAAGCACATCTCAAAGATGACACAAGTGACAGTTTATTCCAGGGACGCAAATGCTTCTTGAGTAGTTTAAAAGAAAGTAGAATAACAGAGGCTCTCTGAGCTGTGAGTCTCAAATGTGCATGATACAAAGTGCCTTTGATGTAGCTTATAAGACAGGACCATTTATTAAAAATTAGATGCTACCCAAAGGACCTGAACAGACTCTACAGCTAATTTTGAAGTAGGATAGGGTTTTCAATACGCAGCTGTTATTATTCTCTTTCTCTGTGTACTTTTTCATTCTCTTTCCCTGGTTTTCTGCAAGAGAATGGACTTTAGTGTAGTAACAGAATTAATGTCACTCCCATTGTACATTATTTGTCCTGGACAGATTTTAATTTTGGAAAGTATGTCATTAAGCAAAATGTAAATTAAATTTTCAAGTGGAAAACAAACACAGATGAGGTCAGGAAAGGCAAAATCTTTAACTGACCATAGATGTTTAAGCTACTTTCACAAAATAACAAATATAGCTAATATTCTAAACCATTTATACTCCTGAGGCAAACTATTTGCTCATTGTGAGTGGAAGAGTGTAAATGATAATGCCAATTTCCCTTCCAAAAAAACAATTATCTGTAACTGTGTTAAAAAGTTAAAACAACATTGTTCTAATACCTGCCCAATACATTTAAAATCATATACATATATAAAAGTACCTTGAGTTCAAGAGTATCTCCCTGACTAGTGTTTAATTCTAATCCCAAGCACAGTGAACATCAAGTGGAGTTACAGTCCTCACAGAGGTGTAAATCTTCTGAGAGCACCCGTCCAGATCTGAGAACACTTGGAGGTAGAGAAGGTCCATGAATGAGGGGACTGTTCTCAACATGAAAACTGGCTCACTTGAACATGCCATTCCAGAATCCTGTTGGGGACTTATCAAAGGAAACACTGTGAAGAAATGCTCCATCAAATCCCAAAAGTAGGTAGTATGCAAGGAGAGAACAATGGCCGGTGAGGACACTGAATTTGAATAGAAAATATTTGTAAAAACACCCTGAATTACTCAAACATGTCTGTTTGCATTCAGACCCTGAAAATAAGTTTGTCTGAATGACAAGCACCATCCAGTGAGACCAATTTTTGTAAAATTTATGGTTATTTTTGAAAGGATACCTGGATACTTTCATCAGTTATAAATGCATCATTTCTACCTAATTCCCTGCCCACAATTAGAGTATCATGATTGAATTATTATAACTCTTAGTACAGACAAATATTTATATTGTCAAGACTTCTAAGACTTTTCTGTTCATCAGTAGGTAGCATTTGCTGGTTAGGTCTACAGTAGGTTTTATTGTGCTGTTTAACTTCCCATTCCATGGTGGTCTAGGTTTTTTTGTGACAAATGACTGCATGCAATTTGGGTGCTATATCATTAAGACAAGGAGAGGCATTTATGTTTTCCTCTATGTAATGTAACTGCTAATGTGTATTCACTTTGGGGGAATGATTTGCTTATTATGACAAATAGTGCATTTTCAAGTATTTAAAGATCTTTCTTTGAAAAGAGTCCCTCCTCTATGTGTATATTGCTGTGACACAGCATGAGAACTTATGGTATAGTTATCTAAAAAAACTTACCCACTCCCTATAACATGTTTAGATTGCTTTTTTAGACTCCATAAAATTTTAGCAAGCCCTAAACATAGAACTTCATTCATCATCATGCAAGCAAAGGCTGCCAAAGGAAGCCTACTCTTCCTGAGCTAAAAGTGGCAACACTCCAGTATTGGCAGAAATCAAATGAATCATTTCCTGCTTTTAGTTTTAGATAAATAATCAAAAAAGATTGTCTAGAGCCTGGTCCAAAAGTAATTTTTCATAGCAAGGAATAAGACTGCTGCTACAAAGACTTTAAGTGGGGAATTAAGTGTTAATTACTTGACTGGAAAGGCCCTGAGGAACCTATAGTCAGATCAAAATATCAAAATCCAATTTAAAACAAAATATTAAATAATCATATTGACTTTTAAATAGAGTAACCTCAATTCCATTGAGAAACAGAGAGGTTAACAGATATAATTTGCTCTTGATGCACTTAATGAACTTGGTCTAACAGGCTCCTGGTGGATCTGCCTGCTTTCTGTGGAAGAGAGAAGGTAGAGCAGGGGCAGCAGCTACCACTGTAGAGAGTTGGGGGTAGTGATTGCCATGAGGAATTGCTATTTGTGAACTCCCTTTTGTTCTTTCAGTTCTTCCTCCTCTAGTATCTATCATAAAAGGTGTGTTTAGACTTCTGACAGGGTGATGCCAGGCTACATCTGGGTATGCATGGTAAGGGGAGACCTAATTAAAGGGGTTGGAGGAGAAAATAATGGGGTAAAGAAACACTGGAATCACAAATGGATACTGGAAAATAAACAGAAAAATGTTTTGAGACCAGGACATGAAATCAAAGGTCAAAGGAAGAGACTAACGGAGAGAAGAGTTGAGAAGGCTTTGGTTAAGGGAACTAGTAGAACTGTGTTGGGAAGAGGGGCAGGGTCAATCACATAAAGGATGAGATGAGGTAGGGAGAGGCCAGGAGTCACTGCCTGTAAGAATCCCTGTGAGCTTCATGTCTCACAGAGGCTCAAACTCTTGGATAAGTAATGCCTCTTCCTCATTTTTCTTACCTGCCTCACCTAAGTGATGACAACCTCTAGGAGCCTGGGAGAAGATGTATAGAAAGAGTGCAGACAAATGAGAGATCTTGACTGATTTGAGTCTGAAGAGCAGCTACTTCATTAAATAACTCCTGGAGCCAAAATAAAGAAAGGTCAAAGGACAATTATGGAGGCCTGACCATAGCTTAATGCCTGATTAACTGTCAGCTTCAGTGTTTATAAACTGATAAAAAGATGATTAAATAAAATTGAATGCAATGAGTAAATTTGCACTTTCTATGCTATTAAAAAGTAGATATGACATGTTTGGTTTTCTTCCAGGTAGTAGTAGCATGACATTGCAATCAGCACTGAATGAATACAAGATCCAGCCATTACCAAATCTACTTCTTGGGCTCTTTGAGTGTTTCTTACAGGTCTGTCAGCTGGACCCTGGCAGTCCCATGGGAATTGCTACAGATGTGAGATGGTCACTGTGCATGGTAGCTTCCCACTTTTGCAAAATTCAGTATTTTTCTAACATCAGCATATAATGGATTCCAGTTCTGCAACCCTCCCAGTGTGAAGTTCCTCTAGCAGTGCTCCTCCAGTGGAGCCCAGTGCCCGCAGTAAACAGCAGTGGAGCCAGTCTGAATCACATTGATTATGCTGGTGTACTCCTACAGTCCCTGTTGTACCTATCAGCAGTGACAGTAAAATCACTGTACAGCTGGCACTCTCACTTACTCAGCTCTGAAAATAAGGTTGGTCACGTCTGGTCTGTCTCCCACTCCCTCGTGGGAACATCACGGGATTGGAAAAGTGAGACTTCTCAGACATATAAAGGGAGCAAATCTAGTCATCTGACTCTCAAGATTGGTTCTGAATCATGAAATATTTCTATGTAGTGAGTAGTTCAGAAGAAGACCAGTAATTTATATATGTAATATAAAAATTATATATTGCAGATTTGTGGCTAAATCTAGTCAAGGTTTTCTGTTAAGGATCTTGATTGTACGACAGAAATCTATAAACTTGTCTTCCCTGGGTTTATTACCCAAACCCCCAGCATTCTTGTAGAAATCACAAGATTACAAGTCTGAAGGGAACATTTCTCTGAGATTTTGTTTGGATCTGAGTGAGGCATTTTTCACTCAATCTAGAATCCAGAATCACAAGGGTATTCTTGGCATAAGGCTTGTAGTTGAAACCACTCAGAAATACACATGAATATTGACTTGATATGTGGTTTTGGATCATTTCAAAGAGTAAAAGGTGTGATTTACCATCATTTTGGAGATACAGACTATTAACTCTTTTCATGTCACCAGGAACAGAAGCATAGTGAGATGTCTTTATAACTCATATCAGTAGACATTTTGAAATCAGCGCCAAGTCATGGGTGCCAAAATGTTCAGACTGTAACTACACAACAAATAACTGTTGCCAGACTGGGTGATTTTTATGACTAGTTGTGCAACATCTAGTTTTCTTAGTGCCTGAGCTGCTAAAATCAAGTATTACATAACAATGTAATTTCATTCAAAATAACAATAATACTGTGCATTGATTCAGTGTCTGCTTTCATGGTTGCCAACAGAAGCTTAAAAATGTGACCATACTGTAGACTAAGAATAACAAAACAAAAGACACTTTCTTCTTAAAATTGAAGTGCCAGCCAGTCTCATAACTTTTGGTGTCTGACTCATGATTTCTGAATGCTTGGGGTTGGCAGTATTGTACTAATATGTTTTGTATCAAAATTCAACTTTAGTAAAACATAACTTTTTCCGTCTAGAAATTTGTAGGTCAAGAGGCTACAAGGCATGGAAGGAGGGGGAAAAATGAGAGTTCTTTCTCCAAACAAGACCTTTTGATATGGTTTTTTCCTAAGGAACAAAACCCTGAAGTAGGACCCATATTTCTAATCTTTTCTGGTGGGGCAGAGCTTGCCTGACAGGGTGATTGTGGCTATGCAGAGGGGTTGCTGTGTTGCCTCCACGTCATGACACCGCAGACAACTCCACTGGGAAATGCCAGTTCAGAATGCCCTGAAACTACCTTCCCTCTGTGCCCAGCCCAGAGCTGTGGGTGAATACCACATTTCTGCTCACAGTAATGAAACCCAGTGTCTTCCAAAATAAATATTGTTTCTTGGTTACTAATATAAATAAATGTATTGCACATTACATTTTTGGAGAAGAATGTGCAAGACCAACATTTTTGAAGTCTAAAGGAGAGGTCCTCCCTCTGTTTCCCTCCAGTCCTCTTACAGGGAAACTTCCACTTGAGTCAGTGGGAATTTACAAGACTAAGAACTACAGAGGCACCCCAAAGTACTTCAGGTTCTTGTCGCTTTGGTTTTTTTTGTCTGAAAATAGGTATGGTATTTGGATAAAAATTTTATTTGAGAAGGTGGAACAACTCTGGTATTTATTTCTTTTTCTAGTGTTATTTCTTGTTAAATAGTTGTAAGTTCTGTAGTTTGTAGCTCTCCAAAGGGAAAAACGAATCATTTGTTCACTAATGGAAAATTAAAGAAGACAAATAGCACAGTTAAGAGCATGATTTATTACAGTTCACATCCTACTGTATGTCCTCAAGTTCTTTTAATGCTTTTCATAGGAAACAAAACCTAGATTCTCTTTCCCGGTGAATTTAGAACTAATTATTTTTCAAGAAGTTCTACCTTTCCTCTCACTTCATTTAGACTTTCCTTAATCTAAATTCATCATAGCTGTGATAGACTATAGTGCTGGGAAGAAAGAGACAAGGAGAGAACAAATATTTCCTTATATTAATCATCGGTCTTTAAAAGCCAAAGAATTGTTTTTGCATAGGGAATGGGACTAAATTGTCTTCTCATTCTTAAAGCTAAATCCGTGGTTTGTAAAGAATTAGTGATGGATCAGCCTTAACGCTTAGCTGTTTGGATTGTGTTAAATTAATCCCTTGAAGACATAAAAGCGCAGTCATGCTGTGTAAATACTTCATGCCTCTTTTAAGTATATAATACAGTAAGAAAATTAATACTAGTAAGCTTTCTCATCATGGTTGTATAACATCATGTAGCAGATACTTTCTTTTACTTGGTGGAAACCAATGTGGTTCCATTGTCGATGGTTTTGTTTTCTTTTTAATTAAGTTATTTCTTTTCTGTTTTTCCACAAGGTGTTGATTTGGGATGTGGTATTTCAAAGCCAAAAAGCCTGTTTCACAGCTGATGTTTTAATCCTAGTTTCAGAGCTTGTGTGTGTGTGGAGAGAGGCAGTTTAAAAAATGGTTTAGGCCAAATTTTCTCCTTTCTCCCTTGAAAAGGAGATTGCCTCACTGGAAAAAAACATCAGGTCAATGTTATTCTCTAAGGAGTTCCTGAGCAGCGTCTGGGAGATTCTGACACCAGGCCAGCAGTTTGAACTTCCTACTCTCAAACACTGATTATACCTAGAAGTATCTGAAATATCTCCATTTTTTTGTAGACATCTTTGCAGGGACACATGTGTGATCAGGACTGTTATGGCTTAGATGGGTAGAGTCAAGTTGTCCACTGTTCAGACAAAAGTCTGTATTTCAAGAGTTTAAGAGAAGTGGAAAGCAATGTTGCTGTTAATTTCCACTTTGCCGATATTTCTTTTAATAGCAGTATATTTAAGGCAAACCCCAAAAAGTGGGAGCTGGATGGTGATTTGATCCCAACTCCTAGAACCACATTTATCATCCACAACAAAGGGATATTTGTCATGTAACTTGAAACCATCTAAGAAATATTTGTATGAAGCAAAGTCTAATATGTAGCTGTTTCAGAGACTAATTTTCATGTGCAAAGTAAGAAGTGTTAGTTCTGATTTTAGTATGTTTTTAATAAGGACATAGATTATCTACAAATATTGGTATGGCATTTGTTTTGGTATTTTCCCATGGCCAGATACCTTCCTTCAGGCATTTCCACCAAAAGATGTTGCTCTGTTTTTCTACACAAGAAATTTTTTCAAGAAATTTTCTACACAAGAATTCTTTTGCTTCCCTAAAGAATTTTTAGAATACTAGAACAAGATGCTGTTTATTGACCACATGGCTAGTTTGAACTGCAACTTTGGCAGCACTCAGAAATTTGACTTTAAATCAGGAATGGTATACACTTACTATGGTTGGTTAGAAATGAAGCATGCTCCATGAGCATATAATGGAAAATCAGGAAATTAAGGGCTTGTGAAGTGTAATTGGTAGGCTAAGTCTCTTCTGGTGTTCTGCTTCATGTTTGTCAGGTCTCGTTATAAATTCAACATTCCATATGAGGATGACCTCCAACAGTGTAAAATTAAACTATGGACAAATCTTCTCTTCCAAGAAAGTGTTTCATTTTCTTAGTGCATGTTTTAAAACCTGTGCTTTTGTTAGTAAATTAATAAATAATTTCCTGGTGTTAGAGGCCAAAAAGCAAAAATGAATGCAAGCACATGGTATGAGTTGGAAGCTATGTCACATAGGGAGAAACTGAAGAAAAACATGATTCTAACAAAATAGTAAAACTGGGCTCATCTACATGAGCAAAACACATCTCTAACTCTGTTAATTTATGTACTATTTCTTTGTAATATAAAAATGATAAAAAGCACAAGACAAAGCACAACAGGGACAAAATCCACAGCTCTTGCTTAGTAATCCATGTGAAGCAGAGCAACCATTGACTTCGGGAGCCATTTAAAGTTTAGCTAGAATATAGGTACAAAAAAGTCCTGAGTCAAAGAAAATTTCAGTTATCATTAAAATGATAATTTAATATTTCATTTCAGTTATAAACCTGAAAATGTTGGCTGAAATTTGTGGAATAAAGATCAAAGACCAAGTAGGTGGTGGATGTAGTGGTCAGGCAGGAATTTGAGGAACACATAGTAGAGCATTGCTAACCTGAAAGCATTCACAAATCATCAATCAAGTCTGGAATGCCATGAGTTTGGGGAATTTTTGATATAATAAATATAGGACCTGTTTTGTCTTTTAAAGACTCAAAATCAGGGCATTTTTGAACCTTCTTTTAAATCAAGTTGTGACCCTTACTGTTATGTTTGGAAAGAATGGAAAGTAAGAATCTTACTGCTCAAAGGAAAAAAAAACTTTGAGAAAACATTTGTTGAGTGACTTGCAATAAAAATCATAAAATTTGGCAATGCAGAGATAGATTAATATGGAAAGCACTGTAGTTGAGGAAAACTGTTGGCAGTAAGTATGTGAGCAATTGAAAATAAGGCTATATAATTTTTATAAAAATAGCAGTTATCATCAATAGGCCTGAACATGAAAGCTGAAATAAGCTTAGAATTCTGATATTTGACTCACTCATACATTATTCCTGCTTTATGAAAAATATATTTACCTTTAAATTATCAAGAAAACATCTGAGTTTTTAATTTCATCTATGCTTTTTTCTTGTATGATTTGTCTTATACTCTATTTTTTGGTCCTGTTTAGAAACAGGAATAGTGGCAAGCGGTATGTTTTTAGTATAACATTTGTAGAGGTGAGGAAAAAAATCCTTTTTTATCATGGATTGTAGGGTATCAAAAAGGTATAAGAAGTAAAAATTAAAGCATACATTCAGGGATGGACTATCATTATTGTGTTAGCTATAATTTAGTAAGATGAAAACATTCTAATCAGTCTGGGCTATTATGTTTGCTGAAATTATTAGTGATCTAGACAGACAATGAACCCATACTATTTCATTTGCTTTGTGGTGGAGTAAAAAAGTGCTTGAAACTCTAATCAGTAGTAGTTAATATTGGAAAGCTCTTATTTTTGGTTAGAATAAAAAAAAAAGGTTGTGTTTATATTCCAGTTCAGAATTGGAATTTTTTTACAGCCTTTTTAGCAGTCTAAGAGAAGGAATCCAAGCTGCAAAGGCTTTATTGTCATTTCATTTCTGACTACTATAAATGTTTGCTAAAGTATTATTTTATTAATCTGGTCTCTGTAAGGAAAAACCCCACCTCTTCTTTTCAGCTGGGGAATGAAATGTCAGGTTTCCTACTGAGGGACATATTTTATGGAGAAGTTATAAACCCTAAAATTAAGTTTGCAATGGAAAATATGACAAGCTTAACTATGGCAATGCAAAAAAATTATTCTTAACAACATATGAACTATATATATATATGAAAAGTATTTGCAACATGCTATGTGTTTATTACCACTTAAACACCTAAAAATGGAAAAATCAGCACGCACTCCAACTGTCCACTAAATATTTTTTAATACAGCCAGAACACATTGAAAATTGTAGGACTGAAGAGTATATGGCAAGTGTTTCAACAACATCAAATGCAATAAAACATTTCATTTGAAATGTTATGCAGGTGATAAAACTGTCATGCAGAATTACTATTTGACATGCTTTGAAGAAATATAATTAGGAGAAAAGACATAGGGAAAGCTTAATCACTAAAGTAAAACCTGTGAAAATGAAGCATATTTGTATTTGTTCAAGTATTCAGAATATTGCAGCAGATCAACCTTTATTAACGGCTGAGTTCAACTGCTGGGGCACACTGTGGTGGGACTGGACACCTCAGGGTACAGGGTCAGGGTACCAAGATGTGTGAACAGTTTGTAGCTCATGTCACATGCTCCTGCCCCCTTACCAGCCAAGCCAATGAATCTAGGAGAAGAGGTAATACAGGAAGTTTTTTTCTCTCCTTTCCCCCTTTTCCTTCTCTTGAGGGAAGAGGAGAGGTGAACTGTAAGTTATGTGAACCTCCTGCAAGAGAAAGCGACAGAGAGCAAGAGAGGTTGACAAAGGAGAGGAAAAGAAGAAAATGCAGGGTACTTTTAACATTTATCCACTAAAAAAAACCCCAAAAAATTCTCCCAAAAAACCAAAAGTCAAGTGGAAAGATACATAACTCATGGGAGGTGATTCTTTAGATAAGTACTATAGTCTGTCCACTTGTTAGACAAATGTTGGAAAATGAGAGTGTTCTACATGTTGCCTTGTAGTCATTTTTTTTTTAAGTTTGGGAATGGACAAGTAGGCTAGAGGGGTATTTTGAGTATAGATTCTTAATACCATTTTATAATTTTTGTATAAATTATACTTCGAGGACAGCAAAGATAATTTTAGAATCTAAAATAAAGCCATTACTATCATTATTAATTCAATAGCCCTATTCTTGTCAGTTCTACCAATTGCTCTCTCTTGACATACACTGTTTTTCTTATTTAGTTGCCTATGATAAATCATCCTTTCCATTTCAGAAGGAGCAAGAGAATCTCTTGCTCTTGTTTCCTGTCATACTAGCATCGTCCTGAATACTCACTCCTGTTCTCTCAGAATTCTATTCAGTTACCTTGTCTGACTTTGCTGGCACCAAAGACTTACTGTGCAAGAAGAAAGGTCATTTCTGTCTGGTAAATAATAACTCTAGTTATTATTTTGAGAGGAGGCATGAGCTGCTGCTACTTTCTCTATACTTGTCCTTAAGGCACAAGATGTTTTCACTGCTCTGCCATTTCTTCTGTCTCCCCAAGGTCGGTTTCATTTTCAGTGGATACACTTAGACAAGTCTTGGACTCGATTCAGTTAAAATTACTGTATGTTTGGCCTCTGTATCATGGAAGCACAAGCAAAGCAGCTAAACACTGTGGAAAGTTGTTGTTTTCTGTTTTCTCTGGCCATGCATAAAGTTCTTCAGAGCAGAAGCTTAAACATTTTGCTTTGAATTGAGTCCCCTGGAATTATATGCTTTGTGGTCTTATGCTAAGTTGTAGACAGAATATAAATGGGCCATTGCTTCTCAACACTCTTCCCAGTAGCTGGTTTTTTAAAATTTATTTTATATTTTTTTTAACATGGTGTAGTTCAGTGTAAGATTCAGGTTCTTTGTCTAGACCCAGGAATAACCCAGCTTCTCTTGTCTGTATGGGGAAGAGATCTGAACAAGTTGGATAGGTGATGGAAAAAGTTAAACCTCTGTCTTTCCCTATTCACAGATACTCTACAAAGTTAGAACCAGTTTCAAGAAAAACTATTTTAAAAACCATGGAATGTCTGAATGCCTTGAATTGCTTCAGTAGCTGGATTTCCCTTTTGCCTTTTGGCTAGTAACTGACAAGAGCAAACCAAAGTGGTCTGGGAGGCATCTTGACTGTCTCCTGGTGGTGTGCTACAACTCTGGCTTACTAGTCCTCTCAGTAATTTGTGATTTGTAAAGAAGAGGATATCCAAGGACACATACTGGGATTAATTATATATTGACCTGCCTATTTTAAAAACAAGGGTCTGTTTTATAGTCAAAACAGTATGGCATCATATTGCACAGTGTGAAAAACAATGCTGTCTGCAAGGTGTTGGAGAAACAGACCCTGCTAGGGATAGTCTGGAGCAAAATAGGAGTTGCAAGAATTTCAGAATCAAGTTCCAGTGTCTGTAAGTCATGAGGTTGCTACCTTCAAGGTTATCTCCCATTTATTCTGCCCCTTTCGTTGGTGTAAGACAGGCAGTGAAGTCTACAGATGGAAACACAAAGTTCAATTCCTAGTTTTCTTTCTTCAAAAACTGATGACTTACTATGAAATGTTTAACTTGTGACAAAAATCAGCAAACTCATTAATTATTTCTTGTCTTTGTTAAAGTGGCTGATGAGTTCAATAATTTCATAACCAACATCACTGTTTGTTAATGAAATAAGCTTGTGCAGATTGTGCTGGTTTTGGTTGGGGTAGAGTTGGTTTTCTTTGCAGTAGCCAGCATGGAGTTGTGTTTTGGATTTGTGCTGAACACAGTGATAATAGACATGTTATTGCTAAGCAGGGTTTACACAGGCCTTTTCTGTTTTTTGTGCTCCCACACTGGCAGAGAATTCAGGGGTGCCTGGGAATTTGAGAGGAGGCACAGCTGGGATAGGTGACCCACACCGACCAAAGGGATATTCCAGACCATGTGAAATCATGCCCAGTGTATAAAGGTGGGGGGGAAGAAAGAAGAATAGGGAGACACTTGGAGTGATGGCATTTTTCTCATGTCACAGTTATGTGTGATGTGGCCCTGCTCTCTTGGAGATGGCTGAGCACCTGCCTGCCCGTGGGGAGCAGTGAATTAATTCCTTGTTTTGCTTTACTTGCATGTGCAGCTTTTGCTTTCTCTATTAACCTGTTTTTATCTCTTGTCTTTTCCAGCTTTTACCCTTCTGCTTCTCTCTCTGATCCTGCTGGTGGGAGTGAGCGAGTGGTTGAATGGGACTTGGCTGCTGGCTGGGGGAAACTATGGCACAGCAATGCAATTTACATTAACCTAATTTGCATTTGGAATATATTTTGAATTAAGCTACCAAAAATACAGGTGCTTAGGTATCATATGTCTTAAAACACTACAGTGAGCTTAACCATAAATAATAGATGGCTAGCAAAGACTGGTAAAAAATTCTAAAGTACGTATAAATTTATACTTTTGACAAGAAAATGGAATGATTTACTATTTATTACTTACAAGCAGTTTTTAATCCTTTCATACACTTAATATTCTGCTAGAGGAGTAGTGGAGTAGTTCTGGTGTTTTAACTACACTTAAAGATATTCAAACAGATTCCATCACATTAATTTGATTCTCTAAACATCTTGGTTTCATTTTTTTTCACTATATTTCAGATTCTTTTCATGTTGACAGCAGTTTTTTAGAGGCTGACCTATAGCTTTCTGTGAAAAAAAAAAAATCAAAAAAGTGTTAACCAGACTGTGACCACTCCTGTACAACTTAGCAGAACATAAGAAGTATGATGGTATTTTCTTGATATTGTAAAGAAATTTCTGGAATTTATAAAAAACCAGTAAAAAGGATTAAACTGTCTCTAATATTCTCATAGAGAGTGGGATTATTACTAAACATAAATATGAATACCAAAATTGCTCTAAAAAACCTAATAAATAAATGTGAACCAAAGTAGAATACAACCAACCAACACTTGTTAATTTAATTTTATCTCTTTATGACACGTGCTTTCATAACATGCTGAACATGTTGTGCATGTAAGATCTGAGTTTATTTTCACAGCACTGAGTGAGATACCATTAATTGCTACTAAGTAGAGAGAAGGAAAGTATAATTAGAAAAGTGGGTACAAATCTCTATTTAGACATGTTCAAGGTAACTCAACATCCGTGATTCCAAACAAGAGATGTAAAATTACCAGTTGTTAGATAGAACTGCTCAACAGAGAAAATTTATGAATTAATGTCTATTCTCTCGCACAGTTTGAGAGTTAGGCTTTGACTGCCCAAAGCAAAATGAGTCAAATGTGTTCAAAGTAATCTACCATTTAGAAAAATAGCAGTGTCATCAAAATGCTGCTACTCAGCCTAAAAGCACAGTATGACTGCAGGGATAGAGGAAAAAAGCCTTGTATGAAAATTATCTACACACTTTTTAAAAGAAGTTGGATTAATATAATTATTCAAGGTATAACTCTGGTAGGGAAATAGCTCAGTTCCGTGTTTTTAGTCTTATTGGGTGTGCAAAAAATAAATGTTTGTCAGCTCTGTACTTAAAGCTGAGCAGAATGACACAGTTCTGGACAGCTCTGTTGTAGATTGTCTTGACATCTGTTTCCCTTATCTGCTGTTGTTTTGAAGATTTTATAATCAGAGCTTTAACTACATACAGACATATATATTAATGGACACTGGAGACAGGTCCAACCTACTAGAAATTTAGGCACAACAGGCTCAAAAATGTTACTTGATACCTTATAAAGCCCAAGATACCTGACCAGTGCATAGACTCTGTTGCTTGATGTAGTCAGGTGATAACATATGTACACTCATACAGCCTATTTCAGCAAGTGTCAAACGTTCATGCTAAGTACTACATAAATTATCACCTAATTAAGCACTGTTATGGTTTGGATTGGGAGGGAAGTGTAAACTTGATTCTCCTTAGAGAGCTATATGCAGAAATATGATGTAGAATTCATTTTACGAATAAATGTCAAAGATCAAATTTTTTCCAGATTTTTTTGGAAGGAGGAACTGGAAGGGAACCTTAAGTTCCATAATTCAATCCTTTTCTGCTCATGAAAATTCTAAGAGATTAATTTGGTTTTACATGTACTTCCCCATTATATTGTAGAGATGTCAGGAGCACTGTTCTGTTATTGGCACAATTTAAACCCTATTGGCTTTCTAAAGTTCTCATTGTTACTCTTATATCAAAAACTACTGAATCATAATTTATGAATGTAAAAAAAAATATTCACCTGGAGGTATGAGTTTATGTACAAATGTACAAATGTGTCTAGCATTATATTCAGAAAATACACCTAAATATATTATTTGTGTGTTAGATATGAAGATACAGGTACTGCTGCTGGTCCAGCAATTATATTACCCTGGCTGGCTATGAAATTTAAAATACAGAATTTTATATCAACCCCTCTTAATGCTTTAGATTACAAAGTCCTTTAGGACAGGAGCAGTGTGTATCTATGTTTAACTCACCTAACAAAATGTGTATGCACAGGTGAGTGACATTTTTGGCTACTGCTAGATTATAAATGAAGTAAAATAATGATCATGGTCCCTGGAAGAGGGGAAAACAGTGAAAGGTAAAGGGAGAAATCAGAAATCACACTTACTAAGAAGCAATTAGAGATCAAACTATGTATTTTCAGGCAATAAAGAAATTCTTCTAAAGCACCCTGTGGTACTGACACCAAAAATGACAAGGAGGTCAACATTAGCAGTGTGACAATTATAACATTGATTCAGAAAATTGTATGCTAGTTTATTTTTTCCTCCAACTAGACAGCTACCAGCTGAAGGCAGCTAAGCACCTAGGGACATCTGTGTTGAAACAACACATGAGAGTGGAAAGAAACACAGAGTGGACTGGGAGGAAAAAAATAGTCAAACACAAAGAGGCAAAGTAGCCAAACAGGCTGTTTCTTATCCTAAAATGCCTCTGACATTTCTCCTTCTCTGCGCTTTAGGAAGGTAGAGAGGGGGGCAAATGACAGCAGTGAAATATTTTTTGGTGTCAAGCAGTTTTCCACTTCACAAATATCACCACTACCACAACTGGCATGACAGGTAGTCTGTAAAGATGTCCAGGGCTGCACCACTGTAGAGACCAAATTACTTCCTCTACTCCCCAGGTGAAGTCTGAAGCATGTTGGCATTCCTGCGTTGGAAAATTTGCATTGGCATTACCATTACCTAGAAGCAACTTCCTTGCTATGGTGTGTCTGACCTAGTTATGCATTCAGACTCTTGACTGAATGAGAGAGGAGCTGTTTGCAAAGTCCTTGAAGACCTTTAGTGGTACTGAACCACCTCAGCACTGGTATAAAAAAGTAATAGTTTCACTACTTTCTATGAAGTCTTGTTCTTTTTGCCTGCATGTTCTGAATGATCTACTTCTACATATGATAATTTTTGCTAAAAATTTACTGAGGGCAAAATTCAGAAATGTATAGCTATGCATACAAGGCAATGTGACTAACTAGCAGTTCCTGACGTGGAGATGCTGTTCAAAAACTAAAACCAGGCCAAATGGTTCTTGGACTGCTTTATATCAGCCTTTGTTTTCAATACACAGATGTCAGAGCAAAACTTAATATTTAATTTTTATCTCTGAAATCTTTATTTTGTTCTCTATTGTAGTCCTCAAAAGTATTTTGCTGTATTGTAGTTGTGCCACAATGCTGTAAAAATGCATATTCTTTTAATTTTGCTACATTTAGTACAACAGAAATCAGTAGTGGAGGTGGCACCTGTTAAAAAAGAAAATAATGTCTCATTAGTGGGAAGATCCCAGTGTTTCTTTAATGTTGTAATACCAGCAGGATGCCCTGCAATAATCACAGCCACTATCAGACAGAGGACTATATTTAATTTTTACCAGGTAACTCTGACAGAGTGTTCAGTCATTCAATTACTCTGTCCTGTTATTTTATTTTCTATCTATGCTATTATGCTGTTGGTTCAATGGATGTTTAAAACTTGCAGATAGAAGAAAAGCTGCTTGAAATTGTTATTAGGTGGGTGCTGATCTCTGTCCCACAAATCATCAAAATCACTAGTGATTCTGAAGCATCTGTTTCTCCCCTTCTATACCACAGGGAACTTAGGATGAAATTGATACAATGAAATTAAGGCTTCATTTACTTCAATGGATGAACACCTAAGTACACAGAACATGGTTTACTTCTAGGTCTGCCATTTATTATCACTGTGTTTGTGAGTTGGACTTACTGCTTGTTGTCCTGCTTTTCTCAATGAGAAATTATTCTGATGCATGAATTTGCACAGGTTTTAAATGTCTGTTGGCCAGGGAACAGAAAAAAAAAGAAAAAGTCGGGAGTATTCTCTGGGTTTCTATTTTTTGTATGCACAAGCCAGGCAATTGCATCAGCTGTTAGTTTTGTTAAAAGGCAGACTGGATGATGCAACATTTATGATGACATGAAAGAAACTCCATGGCCTGCTCTTTTCAGGTCTTAAGCAAAGAGGAGCACATGCACCACTGCCCCAAATTTGGTTTACTGATCTTTCATTTCCTCAACTGAATGCTTAGGATCAGTCAGTGTGCTAGAAATCCTACTGGACTTGCAGCCAGTGTGTCTGCAACACTTCTTTCAGCAAACACAAACCAAGCTTAAGGGCCTGGAAAACAGTACAGCAATTTGCTGGCCTAAAAGCAAAAATAAACCCTACACAGTATGTCACATCAGCTCTTAACTGTCTCCAGGAAGTGAAATGTTTGACAGGGAAATATATTTGCTTGTGGCCTCATTTGATTCATGTTTCAAGGAAAGAATTGAAGTCATA
This sequence comes from Polioptila caerulea, assembly GCA_013397295.1. Classification (NCBI taxonomy): domain Eukaryota; kingdom Metazoa; phylum Chordata; class Aves; order Passeriformes; family Certhiidae; genus Polioptila; species Polioptila caerulea. Next base: position 296,058 of record VYXF01006265.1, on the reverse strand, counting down.
CCCCCAGTGGAGCACTTACATCAGTCAAGGGGAGGATACTGCAGTCTCCAAGATGTCATCTTCCTGCACCCTCCTCCCTGCTTCCCTGTGAAGGTATAGTGCCATTTAAGTGAAGGAGATTTCAGAAAAAGAGTACAATGTGTTTTTCCTGTGAAGGCCAAATTGGATAGGATGAGTTAGTTGTAGAAATCTTTCCATATTGAGAGGGGATGGTTTCATTGTTGTGGATTTCTTTGCACATAACTTTCCACTCCCTGTCTCAACTTAGTAGGAAAGCGTGCAGAAATATTAGTAGAGGCTTCCACAGTGTCAATATATGTTTGGAACAACTCAATAAGGAATCTGTGTAACCACAGGTCATGCAAAAAGTGTATGCCAGAAGAGACCAGGTCCAGAGTGCAGAAGGTGATTTATAAAATACTGTTGATAGAACACAATCCAGTTTCTAATTTCTGATTGGGTTCCTAATCAGTTTTCTCCATCACACTGCAGATCCTGGTAAGGAAATCCTCTTGACTAAATTTGGTGTTAACTTCCTTGAGACAGAATAGTAAAACTTATGATTTAAAGTAAAGATAAATTTCTTAGAGATAAATGGAAGAAATTAACTGATGTTCTAATGTTCTTTTCTTTGTCTCACCTTCAAGTTCTGCTATTTTTAACTTTGTTCTTTTTGACATGGGGAGTATCATAGCCCTGTGAGAAACTTACCACAGCATCTCTCCACACTGCTGTCATTGATGGGAAGGTAAATCCAGAACTTCATTAAAGATGTATTTGAGTTTTTATGTCCTAAATATTTCTTAAGCTATTTTAAGTAGGCAAGCAGATATGTTAATGTACTAAAAATAAATATTAAAAAATACTTGACCTCAAAATACCAATCTATGAGAAATAGAGGGCAAAAGGACCATTAAATGGATCTTTTCCTTGCATCCTACCCAGAGCAAAGCCTCAGATTTATAGACTTGTGGTTGAGGCAGATGTAGACTGAGCTGCTACCTGAGATGGCATCACAGGAAGGGCCAGATATTTTTCAAGTTTCTAGTACTCTTGGCACGGGTGTTGAAGCTCTCAGCACAGCATGGGGATTTCCAATCTGTTCTTAGTGAGGTAGTACAGCTCACAGAGGCTGCCTTATGGGTCACAACCCATGAATAGGAGAGGCTGTTGTGAACGCTGCCTCTTACACAGTTTTGGCTACGTCAGGAATTATATTTTTGTGCAATATTAACAAAATTGTTAATGACAGCTAAAAGAGACATCAATTTTACTTACACAAAATCATGTTCTTTTTTTGAAAAGTAAATGAATCCTTCTTATCAGCTTGCTCTGTTGATTTTAATTACTCCCTTTCAGCTCTTCTCATTGTGTTTTGTTGTGGGTTTGTTTTTTTTTTTTTCCTCATTTTTTGCTTTCACAGTAGGGAGGGAGCCAGCCCTCTGTGGCTCACCAGTTCTCCAAGGAGCAACAGGAACCAGACCACAGCTTGGGCACCTCAGCAGGCTCTTCTGAAAGGAGCATCAGACAGAGTATTAAAGAAGGGTGTGTTCTTGCAGTTGCCCAACACTATCAACACTAACCAGCAGGACGATCTGGATTTCTGCAGCCCTGTGCCAGATGGCCCCTGATTCCAGTCTTCATTGCAGGTCTGTGCTCAGTGGTTATGGCAAGACTTCGTTCTGAAATAACTGCTTGATTTTTGAAATTCAGGCATGGCCCTCTTGTTTGGATATTTCAAGCTGCAGGTTTCAGTTGAACCCATAAGCAGCAGCTGGGTTTAATAAATGAGGACAGATTTTCCCAGGTATTTAAAAGCTGGGCAGAATGATAGTGTTTACATGCAGCTTGCTCCATGCTGAATGAAATCCAGAGAGATCCATTGCTGCCGGACTTACACGTTGCAATGCACATACAGTCAGAAGTTACTTTGAATGTTTCTGCCCTACATAAACCAAAATGTTTTGCCTAATGTCATGAAAAATACAGAGGATTCTACAATAACAATGAACAATATGGGTTTTAATTTAAAAATTAGTATTGCAGAGAACTCAGTCTCTAATGAATGCTTATGATCTTAAAATCAAAACTATATTCTGTTTTCAAAATCTGTTCTTTAGAATCTTCCTGTTCGGAGATAAACAGTGTTTCATTAAAAGACAAGTATTTCCAAGAAAATAAATTATGCAAACATATGAGTCTGGTTTTTTCTTATGTTGAGGGTTATAGCTGGTCTTGGAATACTTCAGAACAGAGAGAAGAATTGCCACATGAAAATAGCACAATACAGCAAGGCAGTAGTCCAACATAAAAAGAGGCAGTGTTTGGGGGCTTGCCTGAGCAAATACATCACTGATTCGTATGGAATACACTCCTTGTTACAATGACATAGTCAGTTTAGTTTCAGTGGTTTTCTAGAGTGGCAAAATGTTGAACTAAAGGCTCATTTTAGTCAAAGTGGCACAGCTCATTTTTCTGTAAGTCTACCTTTTCCTCTGTCAGTGATCTCGATGTATTGGGGAGACCTGTTAATGTTATGAAGCAGCAAACCCCAAGAAACAGGGGCTTGAATGCTGGAAGGGATGAAGAAAACCAAATCACAGATCCTCTTCAAAAGATAAGGGCTCCTTTCCTTACTGTTATAGGGAGCAAGTAATCTGCAGTGATGCCTCCTTGCTACACAAACCATTTTCAATGCATGTCTCTCTACTAACCCAGTCACTGTTTTCTGGATGTTTTGTGACACCACAAAGCAGCTGTTCTTTTTACTCTTCTGACTAAGACATTTATATTCAACCCTGACATTTTAATCTAATAAAAAAAAAATCTTTTTACCTCCTTGCAGTATAAACAGAGAACCTCTATATAATGGGCATCTGTGGAATATGGAATTAATCCCACTAGTGCGGAAAAACCTTCATAAGTCTCTTGCGGCTTCATCACTCTTTGAGTTATGAGGTCTTCCTCTCACTTGTGGGATAAAGTCCAAATCCCACAGAAGCTTATTATGTGTCCACTATTTATTAAAACTTCATCATTTAAAACAAAACACTTAAGAAAGACACTGGGAAACATTTAAAATCAAAGAGGTTTCAGTCTGAGGCATATTTGTTATATTTGAAGGTATTTCAAAGTAGAAAAGAAAAAGTTCCTTTTAGTCCTGATAACCACTGAACTTGTTGCTTCTGATTATTTTTCCTTTTTTTTTCCATTTTCTCCATGGAGAGATTCTGAATGTTTTTCCTTTCTTTCCTACATGATTTTATAAATCTTTCAGTATCCCTCTGAAGACTTTACTTACTTTTCTCTGCTTTGCAGCCCAGGACTAGAGCCATTAACCATGAGTGAGAGCCCTTGTTCCCTGGCTTAGAGTCGTAAATGTATGTACTTGCTGTACCTTGATTTGCAAAAAGTCCTTTAAATGACACTGTTTTGCAGAAGAGTAACTTCACACAAATATACTAGCTAAAGCTTAAATCTAGTAATGTAGTAGTACTAACATTTTCTACCAAATCCATTCTGGAGCTGAGAAGATTTGGGTTACCTCTGAGAAGATAGTGAAACCTCTTTGATTTAAAACTCTGTCATGTATGGGCACATTTGAACCCCTTCTTTCCTTTCCCTGGTTTCCACCAACAGACTTTTTCACCTCTATTTCTTTATGGTGTTTCTGTACCTCAAATTGAGTATAATCTAAAACCCACCAAATCACTTGATGTAATGCAAATGAACACATCCACTATGTTAACTATGCTGCCTGGGAATTAATTTAATCACTTCATTGTAATGATCAATTTTTTATGTAGTTTTAAACAAGAATCTTTAGTCACTATTTTACAAAATAATCATAGGAACTGATTAAAAAATACCTTTTAATTGCCTTGATTTTTTCACACAAGTGCTATTGTTATTGATATACTAAAAATAGCTTAAGTTTATTATTCCTGGGTTTGAAGAATTTTTCCCTGTTTCTGCATATTATAAATGAATAGCTGTTACCACCTATATAATTCTCCCTTTCCCTCACACAGCAGTAAGTAACTAATTCCCAAAAGAGTTGTGAAAAACAAGGAACCCTGTCTTGCAGCTAAGGAACGGAAGACAGGTTCTCACAGAATGACTATCCCAGTGTCATCCTGTACATCAGTGTCAGAGCTGGGACAAGAAGCCAGAAGTTGCTGACTGCAAACCCTGAGCTCATGGCAGGGCTCCTAAGGTAAAGCCCCAATGCTGTGCATGGAAATGGGCATTTTCACCATCTTGCAGAGAAGTAATGTTGAGGTGAGAATATTGAAACATTTGTATGGAATGTGTGGAGCAGATCTGGCACTGACACCTTTCTGAATCTTTTGAGACACCTGAAGCTGCAGGGGCTGTGTTCCCTTTCAGCTGTACTGAGGGCAGATGAAAACCACAATGTTCTGAGTGGGGCAGGTGAAAAGGTGTGTGCCTACAAGACTGATGGTGTTGGAACTATTTACCCTTTAAAAAGAAATATTCAGGTAAGAGAGCAGAATGCCTCTGAGGAGTGGAGAGCAGAAGACAATGGCTTAACCTACTGGAAGACTGTGGGCTTGATGTATCATTCTTTACCTTTGGAAAAAAAATCAAGTCAATTTAAATAAATTCCAGGGGAGCAGCCAAATCTTTTGTGCATACTTGAACTCTGAATCTCTTCACTTATTCATATGTTCTTCCAGTTAGTCATGGTTTTTTTCCTTAGTCCTAATAGAGAAAACAGGATCTGAATTTAAGGCAGACAGGGGAATAAAGAACAAACAGCCATACCTGCTGCCTATTTCTACAAATGCTAAGGGTTTCTTCTGGTCTCCAACGAGAACTCAGGATGGGCCTGCTTTTATGAGAACCTGTGACATTTACAGCAAAAAGTGTACAGCCAGTCAGAGAGCTTCGACTTGGTGACAGATCTTTCTGTTCAGGCTTTGCTGATGAGTGGGACCAAATCAGCATAAAATGACCCTTTCATTCTGCTATAGCATAGATTTATATTCTCAGGGGCAGCTCCTCAGTAGGGGTAAATTGTCTTAACTCTTTCAAAGGACTTGAATTTGGCTGTTTGAGGTTTGATCCTGGCAAAAGGTGATCACATGCTTTCAAGCTCCATGACTTCATCTGTCAAACCCACTGACACCCTGTGGCACCTCCAGTCTTTAGTTTTCTTGCATTGCTTTTCAATGATATTGAAACAAGTTTCTACCTGTTGCAAAGGATGTTGTTGTAGCTTAAGTGTAATAATATTTTGGAAGTAATTATTTTTAGGTGTGAAAAATTTTGGAATGTGATAGGAAACAACTGAGATAAAATTCTTTGCTTTTATTTTGAATTGTTTTGTCACATTCATCTGTCATATTTTTTCTTTTTCATTGTTTGAATAATTTATTATACACTATATATATGTATATCATACAATATTCATTATTTAAAAAGGAACAAAAACAAAACCTAGGGCAATTCTGATGAGAGCATTCAATTTTTTTCCTCTGCCGCATGCGCAAACATGTAATAGTAATAAACAGAAAATGTACATAAATTCAGTTTTTAGATTAAAAGAACAGAAGAGGCAAGCAAATCATCGGCTGCAGAAGAACAGGAAGTGAAAAGGTGGTGAGAGTGAAACAAGAATGTAAATCACATTTTTTATGAGTGGCCACCCGGACGACGGAGAGCAGAAGCAGACCGGGTTGTTGTGAGAAAAAACAATGAAGAGTGCACATGTAATAATACAAAGTGCCTAAGTGAGGGGTAGGGCCAGGGCAGTGCTGGGGAAAGCTATCATCCAGCGGGGCTGGGAGAGGGCTCATTGCTTACTCTGCCTCCTGCTTTTTTGGTCCCTTGAACCCCCCTTTGCTTTTTTCTTAAACGAGATTGGTTTTGGTATGGATGGTCCGAAAAAGCACCCTCTTGAACAATAAACACAAATGACTGTGGTGGTCCTGTCAGTTTTGGATCTTTGTGAAATAACCAGTGATCCACAACATTTTCTGGAATTGATTTCACAGGCTTTCCCTCTACATCCTCACTGACAGCCTGGAAAAAAATTTCCCTTACCACCATCAGTGAATGCTATTCATTTTCCCATTATTGTAAATTCTTACAGGCAAAGAGTCCTAAAGAGAAATCCCTTTGAAACAAAGGTGATTTTGCTACTGAAGGAGTAACAAATCAAATGCTATGCTCACAAACTCTTAAATTTTGAAGAGAACACTTGCAAATGATTAAACAGTTATGCATGGCAAAGACTTGAAGCTTTGACGATTTATTCGGACTTTATATAGTAAAATATAAATTTTTGTTAATAGTGGCATAAACCATCTTAGGGACATGGTTTAGTGCTGGACTTGGCAGTGCTGGGTTAACAGACTTGATGATCTTAGAGTCTTTTCCAACCTAAACTATTCTATGATTCTATGATAAATGCAACATTCTCTCCAGTTCCCTCCCCCCCTTTTTTCCTAAGTGTAGGACTTCCAAGATTTTTGGAAGCAAAAAAGCATCTGTTTTTCTGTATGTTTGCTTTTTTTATAGACTTCATAAATCCAGCAGGCCTCTATTTGGACCACTAGGCCCTTTCAATAGAAGCATGTTTTCACTGGGATTTCCACATTCATAATTATTCCTCTCGTTTCTCTGCTGTGAGAAGACAAGCTGCTATTTCATTGCTTTGGGGAAGTTAATAATATGGTAGGCAAAACATCAGGAAAAATTATAATGAATGAACCTATACAAATTGTAGGGAAACACATGCTGCTGTTATAAAATGTTCCCATCATAAATCCCAGCAAATCACTCTCTGCACAAGTGAATAACTTTTTAGCACATAAACACTCAATTAATTAAAGGCAATATACTATATACACTCAAACTAGTGTGACACAGAAAAGACAGATTCAAATAATGGCATTCAAGATTGTAGGCCCAGTCTGTCTGCCACAGTCCTCCTGAGAGATTTGGGAATAATAATACTCCAAAGTAACTCTCTTCTAGACCTGAAGTGAAAATGAAGTTCTCAGCCTCAGTGCTGCTATACTATATTATTGCATTCACTTAAGGTATAAGTAGGAAACTCCCTGTTTTTTTTCTCACCTTATTTCAGACATACAGAAAACGTTTCTTCAGCTTCATGTAGGTCACCATTCCCTCCTTCTCCTCCTTCTCCTTGTCCCCCCTACTATTACTTAGCTTTTTATATTTTTCTACATTGCCTAGGATCTTGGAAGATTATTTCTTTTAAAAATTGCATTATTTGCAAGGCCAGCAAATTTTTTGATATTGTCTTTTCTATCTATGGCTGTGGTTGAACTCCACTAAAATATATCTGCTCATTTTGAGAGGAAATTTGGTTAGAATTTGCTGGGACTATTTTAAATATATTGTTTAAATAAATTTTTCACTCTATAAGAAAAAAAAAAAAAAGAGGAAAACAAAATTTGGAAATGTCTTCAGTTTTGGTTACATTTGTGTCAAGATCAGACGAAGACTTACCAACTGTAGAAAAATAACCAACTTGTACTCACATAGAAAGGAGCAAAACAAGGTTTAGTTTCCCAATGCAGGGGTTATTAAGTTTTCTCCAATTTTCTGCAGCAAGAGTCACTGAGAGCAATCTACCAAAAAAATAGTTAAAAATAGTGTCTTGAATCCAAGATTTTGCATTCAAGAATATTTATATTCACATACCTACTTGAAGCTAAATGATATTGCTGTACGAATGGACAAGTATTTGTATATTTTCACCAGGAGAAATATAATGATAGTCCATTTTTATACCATATTTTAAAGATAGAATGGGATAATTTTTTAATTCTTTGAAGGCTTCTGAGATTAAGGAACTTTTTCCATTCAGATTTGAACTGTATATATTTACTATGACCAGTGCCAATGTGTATTATATGTAATAGAGATTATAATTTGTCATGTAACCATGGCCAAAGAAAAATTAACATTTTCTTCCTACTCTCCCCTCCTCTTTTTTGCACAGCTCAGATACTTATATGTTGATCCACTTTCATATCACTCTTGTGATCAATGACTCTAAAAAGAATTAAAGTTTACACAAGCTGATAAAACACAGAAAAATGAAATTAAAAAAAAAACAAACCTAAGGCTTGCCCCCTACTCCTCCCCCCCCAATAGAACAGAATCATTAGACATAGAATAGTCGAGGTTGGAAAAGATCTTCAAGATCATCAAGTCGAACCATTATCTTAGCACCACCACCACACCACCATGTTCACCTCTAAACCACATCTCCAAAACCAGGGAGCAACAGCTGATGGCCATAATTGGGGCTGTTTTGGGTACATGTTGTGTGATAACCTCTTTGGAATTAGTTTATCATACCTAACCTTCTGCCTAAATGCTGAACCACCATCACCAATGAAGTATCACACAAAATGTGTTTTCTCTTTCCAGTTATTGGCAGATATTTTACTTTTTATCTTTTAAGTCCTATATTTTCCTCAGTCACTCAGTCAGTACATTCATTTGAAATTGACCTTGATATTTTATGGGACTTTTCTGTCTTTCCTGCTTCTTTCCCAGTAAGAATATCAGTAAATATGTCAGGATTCCCTAAATAAGCAGAGCTGAATGTCAGAATGACAATAAACACTGGATTTGGAAAAAAATTAATGGTGCCACTCAGGTTGATAAACTGGTTGACAGGTTGGAAAATGAAATGCAATATTACAAACATCTGTTCTTTCCTTTTTCTGTGTCTCTGATGGTAACCCTCTCAAAAGGCCATCAATGAAAACTTCTTTCTCACACAGTGCACATTATCATCTCCTACCATGATGGAGGAGTGCTATGGGGTAAAATTCCCCCCATGTATTTTGGAAATTGCAGAGGAATCCTTGGTCATCCTAGGAGAGGGGTGTGGTTATCACACAACAATGATTAGTGGCCTTTATAGGCCCTTACTCAGTACTGCCAATTTACTCTAAGTGTATCTAGGTTACTTTGTCAGTCATCTGAAATGATATTTATAGGGCTTCCTAAAGTGTGTAATGGAAAAACTGCTGTACTGAGCACACACCTGTGGGACTCAGCAAGCCTGGTTGTAGATTATGAAATTTCATACAAAATTACTGGAAGTTTCAGAGCTTAAAAGTGAACCCTCATGCTTGGCCACAGCTATTTTAAATGATTCATAAGTATTTAGGCCATTTAAAGGCTTGCTGATCGCTATAAAACGTTATTCTGTTAAACCTTATCCTTCTCTTATGAATTTTGTTTCTAGAACATATTCCATTATTCATCCTATTTCATAGTTACTCTCTCAACAATATCTATTTTTAGCCATGGAAGTTCTTTTATATAGTCATATTATCCAATGATGGCTCTTTTCCAGCCAAATGTCACACTTCCAAACAATCTTTTCAATTAAAGTTATACTGATGCTGACAGTAGCCACTAGCAAATCCACAGAGGAAGTGAAAATGAATTGATCCAGTCCTAGATCTTGTCAGCTAGTGATTACCCAAGAAATGGATCCTCTGAGAGATTGTCTGAGTCCTTTATTTCATTTTTAGTCTTTGGCCCTCACACTGCCCTGTGTTCAAATTTCCACTGTTTAGTTCTTTCTTATATGAAACTTGATACCTGAAGTGTTGCTGGTGGTGCTCTGCTTTGTGTGTTGCTGTACACGTTGGAATGCTCTTATCTCACAAAAAAAAGCCTGAATGTTTGAGGATAAAATTATTGTAAAATTTGGGCACTAAACAAGCTTGGGAAATGCATGTTGTAATAAGCAGTTTGTAGATTTATACAGAAAAATTGTAAAACTGAGAGAATCAAAATGGAAATCACTCCATAGTCTTTAATACTGACTAACAATATCATACATTTGAAGGAGTAATAGATGACAGAAACAGGACAAAAGGAGGCTTAAACATGGTCTATACATTTTGCTAAAAGTCAAATGAAACTTGAAATCATAGACTACTTTTTTTGAAGTTTTTCATTAATAATATACCATTAATTATACGGAACATTATTTTTTACATATTACATAATTATTTAAAATTTTTTTTCCAGATTTTTTTTTAGAAAACTAAAAGTTTTTTAGTTGTTTATAATCTACACTGGTAGAATTTACTTTACTTTATTCATTTCTGCCATTGGAAAGGTAGAAACCAGCTGCCTCTTGAATAGTCTTCCAAAGCTATTCAAGATGGAAAGAGAAAATGGTGTGTTGAAAGCTAATGAAACATTTTTCCCCTAAATGAAAAACTGAAGAATTTTAGCTAGGTAGTGTGTGATCACACATTTGCAATTAGTATTAAGTTTTCTGTCAGGCCACAACACCCATGCCATTCAAGCTGCCTGGTTCAGGGCTGAGTTGGAGCACCTCTCAGTGCTGTGCAGATAACACTGCATGTGCAGCGAGTGTCTGTGTGCTCCTGGCTTTGGGCAGCTGCAGAAGAGAGAACCACTGCCTTCCAAAGTGAGGGTTTGTACATAATACGTGCGTGTGCACACACAGAATGTGACATTGTTACAGAACAGCAAGAGGGAAAAAAGAAAATGAGCCACTCAAACGGGGGTTGTACAGACACATGCATTTGTTAAACTGAGAACCAGCCCTCTGCTCCTCCGCTTGGAAAAATTCCTGGTGAGGAGATGACTTGCTATGGATTTGTGAGGTAAAAGCTGCAACGGAAAATAAAATCTGGAATCTGGCTTCTGCTGCCTGGGTTGGGGCTCGTTCCACTTATCCACTGGCATGACCTCACTGGGAGGGGAGTCAAAAGTCTCCTTTGGTTGATGCAATGTGCCACTGCTGCTTATTTGCCACCTTCCCTCCTGTCCTCAGAGATTACCTGATCCTCCACCCACCACCAGGCAATAACTCCTTCAGGATGATGCATGTAGGCAGTCCCTGGTGCCAATGATCAGGCATTGGAAACTCAGCTTTCCTGGACAGGATCTTAGCATGGTCCTTCCTGCCACAAAATATCAGACTGAACTGGAGGCTGACAGTGTCCAGAGCTGGAATAAAATGTTTTAGCAATAAAGTCTTACATCAGAACATACATAAATAGTTTTCAAAATCCCTCTCTGGGCACCGTAACAGATTTATCTACCCCAGATGAGTGGACAGTGAAGTATTTCCTCCTCCTGCACTCCAGGTCTCCATGGTAAGCTCAGATACCAGACTGATGTACAACATCTCAAAGTTTTTTACACTGTCCTTTTGTCATTGTTCAGTAAATTTACAAAGCACAAAGTAATGATAAAGTTGTGACATTTGCCTGCATGATGATGAAATACTTCTTATAAAGAAGGAAATGTGAATTGTTATTTACCAACAAAACTAGTGTAGTAACAAGAAGAAACACATCAGAGCGTAACAGTTCTGTTGGAAGCAGGTTGTGTTATTGTTAATAATTTTCATAATGATTTGAACTGCTTTCTTTATACAGTCTTCCAGCTGCTCCCAAAGGATTTTTTTTTCCTTTTTTAGTGCCTCCAAGTTTCTTGAAAGGCTTGGATGAACGGTCCTGTGTAAGAGCCAAAGATTATTTTATCCATCGAACTTCAGAACATTAAAAATATCCCATCTGGTTAAGTAGTGACTTGATTTTGGGTCATTGTGAAGTAAGTTTTATGTAGTTTGCTGGGAAGGGTCTGGTGTTCACTGTGCTGCAGAATATTACTGAAATATAGAAATTGATACATTATTATGTCACAGAAAAGGTGGATGTACATAAGCAAATGCCAGTTCCACCTTTATTATGAAATTAAACAGAGCTGAGGAACTTCCTGGATACTGTAACTCAGACATTTGTATTGTTAAATTGGCCCTGATCAACGTGCACTTTTCTCAAGCAGTTCCTATGTTCAATCTAGAATTTAACTAAGGTCCAGGATTAGTGGGGAGTTTGCATTTGGCCGTTTCTTTTTTAAAGGCTAAAAAGTTTAATGGTATGGAGTCAGAACAGCCATATGCATGTTTAATATACTAGTGAAGACCTCATACATATAAAATATGCAAATTTATTCAATGAACTTAGAAAATCCCACGTTGGAAGCAAGTATCTGAATTTTTAATTTTTTTTGTGAAATAGTCAACACTGCTGTCAGGTCACTGTAGTTACCTGGGCTGTGGTTGAGAAGGATAAGATGATTGCCCTTCAACAATTGTCTTATTAACATTGATTGCATTTGTGTCTGTGTTTGAAAAAAAGACCATCCTAAGTACTGCCGTGAAAAAGTTGTACTGATGGTTTCATGTAAAGTAAGTAAACTAGTTAACAAATATTAGCCAATATAAAACATACTGACAAGTCCTAATGCTTGTTTTATGAAAGCATTCCAAGGCGGACTGTATTTTTCCCTTCAGGCTGTAAATTCTGGACAGAAAATGTTTATTGTTGAGGAAAGATGTTCTTTGCTGTCAATAAATTTTATTAGTTCCTGTTAAAGACAAGACAACAGAAATAGAAGAAATATCCGTGTAGTTTATAAGCACTGTAAAGCACATGAATGTGTCTGGCTACTTTGCAGTCTGCCGTCTCATAGTTGAATTCAAGTACAAGAAGACAGCTAGTAACCCAGGCTGAGAATGTCCCTATGCAATCACATTTCCAGTCTCGTGTGTGTGTGTCCAATATTTATAGAGATAATAGAGCACCTGCTTCCTCTGAGGATTGGATGGTCTCATATCAAAGCCTTACCTTTTGGAGACAGAAGAATAGGAAGAGCTAAGGGCACAGGAAACTGTGTTGGAGACTAATTTACACGTAAGTGGAAAGTGTTAGAAATTGATGTAGGAAAGATCCTTTTCAAACCCTTAGTTTCTTCTTAACATAGCCTTAGTTCTGATTTTCTTATCTGAAATTATGTCACTAATATATGCATGTATTTGTAAAATTTTCTGAAGCTACTTTAGCCACAGTTTTAGCTAAGTTAATTTTTTTGTGTTTAGTTAATAAAAATGCACATAGAATCAGCTTAGAGTGAAAGCAGTGGTAAAAGTAGATTCTGCTAAGTCTTTGGTTCTATTAATTTTTTTTGTTTTTCATATTTCAGAAACAAATGCAGAACCGACTTCAGTGAAGGTTCTGCAGATAGTTAGAGACAAATAAATTATTGTTCCTACCAACCAAAAAGTTGGATTATTTTTTCAAAACTGTAAAATTATGAAGCAGAAAACAGAGTGGTTGGGGATGTGTGAAGACAAACTAGAATAAATGATTTTTCTCTGTTGATCATATTCAAATGCAAATATTTTTTCAGGAAAATAAATACTTTGAGAAAAGAAAGATGAACCTCCACATTTTCTATAACAAAGCAAGATTTCATCATGAGGCAAAGCTTTTAGTCATATTTTACTTGTCATCCAATATTGTAGATTGGTGGTTAAAATAATAATTAAATCCATTATTGCTTCACATCTAATCTCTATGAAATCTAGCAATAGTGACAATAAGGATCCTTTTGAAAAAAGGAAAACAAACAACAAGACCCACGTAGTACATGGGGTGAAATTCTGGTCTTGTGGAAGTAAATAGTAAAACTCCCGTTGACTCCAAAGGGGTCAGGATCTCTTCCCCTTTCCCTCCACCCCCAGTGTGTAACCACAGCTGTGCTTTTGCTAAGCCACATGCAAGAACAACTTATGAATCACATCTGGTGACCCTGTTTGGCATCTCAGCAGAGAAAACATCAGGAATATTAACCCCTTTGTTACATAAATTAAAACAAAAAGACTTTTGGACTCCTTGAATAATGAAAAAACTAAGAGAAAGAAAATAAAAACAGAATAAAAATACGTTAGGGGAATGGAAAATCGGGGCCACAGTGGAAGAGAAAAGCTGCTGAAGCATTGTAATTATAAAATGTAAGAATAAACACATTTTTCTCTCTCTCTTAAGTTTAGCTGCCAATGTAACTTGATAAATTTCTTTGGTTTGTTTCCACTTGTTCTCACTGACGCAAGCTGGCAATGGCCTTTGTAGAATTTCAGGCTATTTGGAGTTAGTGTCTTGATCTTCTGTCAAAACCTCTTCGTTTTCCAAGAACCTCTTAATTTTCCATTTCCTCCTTGGCAAAGCTTAAAACCATATCCAAAAGCTGTATTAGCATTTTTTCACCTGAGACACTGGAATTTCCACCATCACTGGACTTCTTTCCCTTTTCTGTCTTTGGAAGATATCTTGGTAAAATTCAATGTTAATATCCAAGCCTCTACTATTTTTTTTTTTTTTTTCCCTTTTTGGAAGGTGTGTGTATATTTTACTCTGGGAAGGAATTTCACAGTCTGAAATTTAAATCATAGCTATCTATATCCTGGACTGGATGAGCTTTTTACATATAAACATTCCCCAAACAAAACATTTGTTATTAGAATATAGAAGGCAGCACTGTACTTTCTCACCAACTAGGTATCAAACAGTACCCATAAAGAGACAAATTCCTGCATTTTAATCTCACTATGAGGCTTTATGCTAGTAATTTTATATATATGACTTGTCATACGTGGAGAACTTTAGAGAAAGTAGAAAAATCTATCACACAGAATATTTCAGACTACTAGAGATAAGAGTATAAGTCAGCCACATTCTCTTGACATCATTAAGGCCATTTCTATCACATTTCCCTGATTTCTTCTATTTAAATAGATTGTGCTAGGCTGTGGAATATGTTAATTATGTCTGAGGGGTGCAATGCCCTGAATTAACACAACTGCTGGGCCTTGTGAAGTTGCAGAGCTGAATTTGACAGGAAAGATGCTGTGTTCCAGAAGCAGCAGAGCCCTCTGGATTAGGAATGGTGGTGGATCAGCACACTGGGCATGGCTGGTTGAAGTCTAGCTCCCCTAAGTGTTTAATCTTTCAACCATATCTTTTGAAAATGGTATCTTTGCTGGTTTTTTTTGTGAGCATCTGGCTGCTTCCTTCATGGCCACAATCTCACTGGATATATCAGTCTAAACCCACTGCAATCAAATGCTTCAAAACAGAAACTCATCAGTACAGAAATAATTCTAAGCAAATTAATCTCTTTAACTCCATAAAATGGTTAAAATGTAATTACAGTTATGTTACAAATGTACAATAAAAAACAAGCAGGTTTTCTTTTTTTTTTTCCCTGTCAACACAACAATCTAAGATAATATTTAGAAAAAGTAGACATATTTTTAATAAACTGAATAAAAAGTTTGAAAGACTATCTGTAAAGGTTGATATGAGATGTCTGTATTTTGAACATTTGTGAATGAAATTTCTTTCCATATTATTGTAGCATGACAAGTTCTTACAGAGTACGAGGATATCTGTCAGCTGTAGGGAGAGTAATATAATGATGAAGAAATAGCTCTATATCATAGTAATGTAAAGAATTCAGTGAATATAGAAGTCAGCACAGAGAGAATTAATAGAATAGATGCAGCAAACTATTTCTGTTTATTAGAATACTAGTGCATTTTTTAAGCTATTCACAGTCCAATAATAAAAATAGTATTGGATAATGTTGGTTGAAAAATTCAAAGTAATATTACACATTTTTCCAACATTTTCAAACCTTTTGCCCTGCAGAGAATTCTGATATTGGAATTCAATTCAGTATGAAAGCACATGTTACAGATTTAATAACCTATGACAGAATTTCCTCCTTTTCAAAAACATATTATAATCTTGAGGTGTGAAGTATCAGCAGGCTCAAGTAGGGCAACCAAGACTGAGAAATGGTTGTAGTGGGGCATTTAAATTATCTGCATAGAAATTTATCCTTTCCAGTGGACGATTTAGAGAGAGAACTTCTTGACCTCTCAGACTATAATTTTTATAGCAGTTGGTTCTACAGCACACATGAGAGAATGTTACTCAGTCCTATGTAATATACAAGTGTTGGTTCATAAAGTAACCATCGCTGAGCCACTAATTAATGGTGACCACAGCATAATTAAGTTCAACATTCTCGAGGGAGTGATTGAATCAAATGTGTGACTGTGACACTAAACTTTTGATAATGAAATTTTTTTCAAAGGGAAAGTTAGTTAAAAAAACTCTGAAGTCCAAAGTGAGGAAATTAAAATCCTTACACTCAGCATGGAGGCTTCTTAGGCATCCCAGGAGTCACAGAGGAATGAATGCATCTTAACAAAATATAAAATAGAAAGCCATTTAAAAGCTAGTGCAGCTAGATTGCAAGGTTCAAGATGAGACAGTATGGTAGCCTTCAGAAAGCTGAAATAGAGTCCAATTCAAGGAATGGACCAGATATTAAGGAATTTGGGAATTCTGGAGGTAAAAGGTAAGGTATAAGATGATCATAAATACCTCTGAAAGTACTAACAGTATATTTGTATGTGTCTCAGTTGGGAACTGTGTCAGAAAATTGGATGAATCATTTTCTTATCCTTGAGTAGTTATTGATAATATGGATATTAGAGAAAAATTGAAAAGAATGTTTGTATTAGTAGTTATCAATGAGGCTAGGAGATCTGAAAGAAAATAATCAAAGGAATTCACTATCAATAAACTGATAAACTGGAAAGCACTGGTACAAAAGGTGTTCTAAGATCTCAGATGGAAAAAAGGGACTAATAGAACTGTTAGTATGAACGTACAGTTTCATATGATTGTATTCAAAGCAGAAATGTGGAACAGCAGCAAATGTTTAAAAAATACTTGAGCCACTTAGAGAATTGCAAGTGGCTTTAAGTGGAAGAATTAATTAGAACAATCTGTAGGAAAAATTATAAAGTTGTTCTCCTATTTATTTTTTTTTCTTTTTTTTAAAACAGAAACAAACCCCTTATGAGAGGCTGCTGGAAAAATGAGGAAGCCCTGGCTAAGGGCTGGCATGGCATCAACACAGAAGAAATGGAGCAGAAAGTGGCAAAAGAGGCAGGAGCTGCTGCCTGGCTCTGGATGAAGCACAGGTCCAGCAGCATGGGGCTGAAGATTTGCCCTTTCCCTTCACCCCAGTGAGGCTGGTGGGTGATTTTGCATCCTGACTGCTTCCAGATCTTACCAGCAGGCTCTGGTTTTGACTCCAAATGCAGACATCACACTGGTGACATGTATTAACCTCCTGGTAGCACTCATCATTTAAACAGGCCTATCTCTGATAGAGACTACTCCTCTAATTGTGTCTGGTGGTCCTTATGCATAAGGTGATCCAAAAACTGAATGTCATCCTAGTGAGGCCTCAGTTACATTATGTAAATACTGTTCCTGCTTCCAAACAAATATAATCCTTTTCTTCAGTCAGACTTCTGCACTGCAGTAGCCTGACCTCTTTCAACAGGGCTAATACTGAAATCTGAATTAAAAGCTTGGATGTGATGTATACCCAGGCCTTGTTAAACAAGTCTGATAATGGAAACAACATTAATTGTAGTGTCTTCTGGAAGGATATAATGATATTCTAGCGTGAACAAACTCCAGGTCCTGTATTTTATATGCTGATTTTTTAGATAGCTAGTATATGGGTGATTCTTATGTCATTCTACTTTGGAAGGATACAGATTCATTATATACTTTGAGTGAAAATCTGACTTTCCAGAGAGAGGAACATAAACTAGAGAGAAAACACATGGCCATTTTAAATAGCTTATGCATTTGTAGAATAATTTTCATGAAAAATATTATGTCCTAAAGGAAACATAGAGCCTGTGGTGTTGACGGAAAGAGCTTACTTGCACTCAGTTTCTGTAACCTGCATAATTCACTAACAGCTTTGGTTTTCATGAATAAAGCTGTCATTCCAAAGTCATGTCAACAGTAATGCCTTACATCAATCCATAACATCGGGTGTTTTGCGTGTGCATGCATGCAGTACATGGAGTTACTATCCAGATTATGAACCATCAGACTAGAGACTAAATTCATTTATCTTGCACCTTGACATCCTCCCATACACTAATCCATTTCCACTGGGACTGTTTTTAACAATCTGACCCTCCCAGC
The DNA here is from genome assembly GCA_013397295.1 of Polioptila caerulea. Taxonomy (NCBI): domain Eukaryota; kingdom Metazoa; phylum Chordata; class Aves; order Passeriformes; family Certhiidae; genus Polioptila; species Polioptila caerulea. Next base: position 278,116 of record VYXF01006265.1, on the reverse strand, counting down.
AATTAAGAACAGCTGCCATTTTTTTTTAAACAAACCTGCCAGGAAAATATTTCTTGCTTTCCTCACAAACCTGGAATTCTGAGCCACCCTCCCACCCCCAAATTACATTGGATTGATTCCCAGGACATGTAATGTTCAGTCCTGGGCTAATGACTGGTTTAAATTTCAAAAACCCACAGTTCATGAGGACCAGAAATATATTATACCATAGTAGAGATGGGATTCTCCCTTTTCCAGCAGGATATGGCCTTTTTTTATCTCTGCTAGACTTGCTTGCATATAAAATACCAGACTTTAACAGTTATGTAGGTGCTGGTTAATGTTTTAAAATATTTTGTAATGGGCTGCTGTCTACAGCTGCAACTACAACTGAGGCCCCAGAGAAGAGCTCTTGCAGAAGCGCGTGGTCACAGAGGTTCCTCACCATGGGCACTTCCTGCTCAAAAGAGGGAAAGATGAGAAGGGAGCTGGTGAAATTGAGTTAACTATAGCCCTGAAGAAGGTTAGTACCAAGCTGCAATTCAATGCCATGACCCAACTCCTGATCTGCTGTCCAAGCCTCACGAAAGCCTCAACTCCCCAGCTAAGAATGGTAGTTTTAACTACCATTAGTTTTCCAGTTGAAACTGGGGCATGTGAATTTGTGATCTTTAGGCAGTATGGCTATATAGGCACTGAGAAAAGCAACTCCAGCAAAGAGCTGAAAAATCCTGCAGCATGGATAAACCAGCTTATTTGTGTCGTGATATAAAACACCTGCTGGTGTGAAGTGCCCTGAAGATTTTATTGCTGCTCCGTGGTCAGCTCATGAAGTCAGACATATGTGACTCGTGTACTCATCTTGTTCTCACCAGCACCCAATATTTCATTTATTTGCTCTGTTGAAAAGATGTCAGTGCTGGTATGTTTTTCATTTAATCTTTACAGAGCACCTGTCACCAGAATTGAATTGGTGCCTCCTACCAAGATGTGCCTGCCATGGTGTAAATAACCTCATGCCAAATGATATGTCTGTACTTTGGGTACAATGTGGTTTAGAGGACAGAGAGCAGAACATAACCCATCACAAACCATATTCTTTGGTACAGCATGGGTGTTTTCCTCATGAAAGCAAGGGAAGAAACCTGATTGGCCTATGAGAGGATTCCCCACATATGATAGAGGCACATGGTGATGAAAGGAAGGCCTCCTACACTACTGCCTTTCACTGCTTTGGAAAGCAGTGGGATTAAACAAATTTTTGCTATGGTCACCTCTGGCCATGGTGTCAAACTCATAACGTGCAAAACTGCATCATCTTAAAAAACAGAGGCAGTTGAGACCATCTCTGCAATGGCTGCAGCAAGTTCAAAATAGTGAAGAAGTGACCTTCAGAACACCTTATTGCAGAAGTTTTTGGCCCCTGCTTTTGGCATATCAGCAGCATTTCAGAATTTTTCTTAAAAAAAATAGTTTTTCTTCCTAAAACTACTAGATAACCACAAAGTATTCAGCTTTGCATGCACATATTTATTCTTCATAAAAATAGATGTTTACATGTAGCTGTTTTTTTGTTTCATGCATTCATGACTTTGTTTTCAGCAAATCATTAAAAGAGTGATGACTTACTGCAGCACTTTTTAAAATCTAGTCACAAACCACAATCGCTAACAGGAAATGGAATGTTTACTTGAGTTTATTATACAAGGGTCTGGATATGAGCTGTGGGATTTTTACACCTCATAGCAACGGTATTACAATTTATTTACATCTTCATGTTGGCAGCTGCACAAACTCTTATGAAATAGGACAATCACACCTTAGGGAACAGTAATTATAGGCAAAGGTATAAATAGTATAAAGAAGTGCATGCATTTGGCACTTAAGTCGAAGAGAATAGAAACTATTCTGGCAAATCTTCAAAAACATGGACTCTCGTTCATTATGAGGGCATGAACTAATTAAAAAGAACTTGTCAGAATCAGCTGCATGAATAAATTCTAGTCAATTCTGGCACAGTTAAGCTCCAAACCCAGGAAGAGCAAAGTTGTTTTAGTGATGTCATAATTTGGACGTTCAGAGTATGATATCATTTTTGACAGAATTAATGCAGAATTAATACCATATGTATAAGCACTAATAGGTATTGAATTGAACACCCAGTGATAAGTCTATGTTCGTTTCCAAAGTAACAGTCTGGTTTTTTTCTTGAGAATGCTTACACTAACATAATGTCAGAAGGCAAATTTAAGATATATTTCAACACTTTTATAAGAAAGCATTTAAGTTTTACATCCTTACTTCTATTTCAAAAGACATTTAATAAGAAAACTTCAATTTAACTTCAGTTCAATTTTTAATAGCGACAGTAGTGTCATAAGAGAATAATTTTAAGGCGATTGGAAAAATTGTCACCATTTGATAGCTGGGCGGAGAATTCCTCTGATAATTAGTGGCTTCATTTATAAATAATTTACTCATACACACACACATATATATGTATAATAATATAATATAATATATTTATGCATATTTATTCTTATACAAGGAATCCCAAAGTTAAAATGTAACTACATTTTGCAGCTTTTTAGTTCCTATTTACTGTCAGTGACCAGCTGTTATTCTTTCTCAAGTGCTTTGGCTCCCATCTCCTTTCTTTCCCAACCTTAATATATTAAATTCTTTCACTGCCATCGGTGGTTGCTCTTAAGTTCTTCCTCTTCAGTTTTTCTTTCCCCCAAAATAATTGGAGAATTTATGGCTGAAACAGGCTGAGCTAAAGAGCTAATGAACAGAGGTAGTGTAGGGATATGGCTGATGGAGCTAAGCATAAGAATTAAATGCAAAAGTTGACCCTGGGGTGAGAGAAGCCCTCTCGATCTCAAATACTAGTGTAGTAAACTCAGAAAAATTTAACACCATCAATGGGAAGAGTCACATGTGAGGAAACTGCCTCAATTCTACATTTATAGGGGAGGAATTTGAATTAAGTGTTGAAAAGAAGAAAAAGATTATGGAGTTATAAGTGTATAAGAAATCCAGCTCTATATTCAGCAGTAATAGAAAAAGTAAACAAATTACTAATTATTAGAAAAGATAGAGAAGCAAAGAGGAGCTCTTCTTTTGTCCACATGCATCCCTGGTCTAGCCTTAGAAAGAAGGCTAAAGATAGGGAGAATGACAAAATGGATATGGAAAAATAAGGAATGGCTTCCATGTTAAGAGTAATTCAGTAGATTAGGACCTCTTATTCTAGAAAAGAGGCAACTGAAGTACAGTGATTGCAGACAAAGACAATGTCAATCGAGCTTATTACCAAGGCACTCCCAGAATAAGTGAAATAAACATTATCATATAAAAACCTCACATCAGATTCCAAACAAATAGGGAAGGAATAATTTAAATTAATTTTATTTAGGTTGTAATTTTATGGTAGAATTCATTGCCATTGCTTAGGTGTGTAAGAAAATGATGCAAATTAGTTTTAATGCTACACACTGGATGTGTATATTTGTGAGTACTACATTAAAGGTCTTGCTTTGTGTCTGTAAGTTATTGTCCAGGCTCTTCTGACAAGCAAGGAACTTGCAAATCAGTATGCCTTCAATTTGTTCATGTACTGAACAAATGTGCCTGAGAGAGGGTGGGCATGGTCAGGAGCAAACAGAAGGACATATTTTGTGTTAAATGGCTTTTTGGGGATGGGGAAATAAGCAGGTTTATCATATGCAATGACTTTGTTCTGTTTAGGCTCTAAGATGAATTAGGGATTCAGCGCTGATTTACTGACAAGCAATCTCTTCTACACCATCCTGCACTGCTAGGAGTGCAGAGCTTGCCTTTCTGATCACAGCCAGCATCAGAGCTCAAAGAAAGTCAAATGATGCACTAAAAGTGTTTATTTGCCTGCTCAGCTGAATGCTCACTGAGTAGTCTGGCCCAAAGTTAACGTGCTTTATGGAAACATTTAAAGTTGTCCATGGTTTTGTAATGGGCACAGTATGTTCTGGAGAAATATAGGGTTTGGTTTTCAAAAAAGTACATTGCAAATGAAGGCAAGATAAAGGGAAGATCTGAAGTCCCTCTCCACTTTCTTGCTGATGATTAAAAGGCAAACTGAAGTCAGGATTATTTTCAACTTCCTACAATACACTTCCTGATTTTCTTTGACTCCTTTCCAAGTTCTGTGGTTTTAAACAAAGAACAAGTAACTATCCAGAAAGCAAACCAGTGTTCATTGCACTTGCACCTGCCTTAGATTCCACCCCTTTTGTTTTCATATTACCCCTCTGGGTTTCTGATAAATTCATAATATGTTCCATGCTACCTTTTCATCGCCTAGCCACAAAAACACAGATCTGCATGGGAGGTTCCACAGAATGCATTAAGTATGCAGGATTCCTTTATTGCTTAAGTAAGAAAAGCAAACTATCATTTACAGGGAAATCAGAGCATCAAAGGGGGAAGCAGAAAGATTTAATTATACAGTAGCTGCACATTTATTGCATGTAGTGGAAGAATTTTGATTTAGTTCAAGCTTAAAGATTTTAGATACTGTAATATGCAAGGAAAACAGGCAAGGACAGTGAGGAATAAGCATGATTTCTTTCTGTTTCAACACCAATCCAAACTCCTATTTCTTTAATCCATCCCGTCTTAATTTATGCACTTTAAAATTGAATGGTGCTCAAAAAACCTGTAACTCCTTCCACTTCTAGTATATGGATATTTTTGATTGAGTATGTAATATTCTGAGTGACTTTATTTCTCATTTCATAGGATTTGTCCCAAGCATAAACATCAATATGATTACAATTCTCATATTTCTGTTCCCCTTGATGGTTTCCACACCCAAATTTTCAGTAGTCCTGCTTTTTTTCCCCCCCAGCATATTGCTTAAATGTGAAAATTTTTATAAAGAGGAATGTTTTACATTTGCTCTTAAAGTAGCACAGTCTGGACTTATTTTGCCTTGGGGAAAGGAATAGGATGGTCAGAGCTATATGTGGAAACTCTGCGAGTATCTGTGGGTGAAAGATGGCCTCAGAGAAGAAAAATTCTATACTCTTTTTGAGTTAGAGAATTTTACCCATTACCATGAACAGAAAAACACATGAAGATCTTGAAGTAGCCAGGCCACAGAATAACAGTAACATCTTGTAATGACTCACTTTATGTGTTCATTAGCCATGAATCGATGTGTAAGAGGGAGAGAGGACTTAATCCTTTTTTGGAGACATAGCCCCACTGGCTAGCATTGTAATGAAATGTAACTGCATATTTCCCCACAGACTTGGTAACTGAAAGACAGTCCAGTCTGGGATTTTTAAACATGATATTCAAATATGATTTCATATTCTATTTGGTATGTGTTCCCATTTGTGACTCTGAAGTCCAGGCTAATATCCCACTTGGGCTTTACTTAATGAACTCTTGTGCATTCCTTACTCTGCTTATGCATTGCTTGAACTAATTCTCCCCTGAAGATCCACTGCTGTCAAATTGTGAAGAAAGTATTATTAAACACGAAGGACCTGGCTGAAGTGTCACGGTTTAAATGCAGCTGGTTTAATTTACACTGAGCATTGTGATAGGAAAGTGATTCCTTACTCTCTGTAAGGAAACATACATCCCCCCACCACACCCCCATACACATTCCAAAATATGATTCCAGACTTCTGGACGTGGTTATTAGATATGGGGTTGTACACTTTCATATCCCACTGACATGAGAGCACTACAATCTTCCAGATGTTCATGTTCAAATGGAGGAAGTACCAATGACCATGGACTTTTATACTGGTCCCTCTGAAGTCACCTGAAAATTTGCCATAAGCATAATCAGTGCCATGAAAAGCCTGGAAAGAAGATAAGACCAATGCAAATGTGTAATAATGTTATTTATTATAATTAAAATTAAGAATACTGTTCAGTGCTTCAGCAACATAAGCAACAGATATTTGAAGATTTCACTTTCCCAGGGAAATAAAATATTTTTCCTGGCATCATATAATTTTCTTTCACACTTTTTACTATGTCCAATGTATTTTAGGAGATTTTTTCTAAGACGCCTGTCTTTTTTAAGATCCTTTTGATGTGTTTTGTTTAAAATATGTACTTTTAATGGATTTAATATGCCAAAAGAATATTAAAGGCATCAGTAGGGAAAAAAGCGTAAACAGATAAATAAAGAATACAAATACTTAGTATACATGGTTAGCCTCAATATCAATCCAACCATGTTAATAAGGGTCTCTTTGAAGACACCATGTAACCTTCTTCTGACCTTTAAAAGAGAAATGCCCAAGCTTAGTTGAGAATCATACGTTACATCAAATGAGTAATTTAACGTGTTAGCTAATAAACTTCAGCTGCATTTTATTTCGTTACATTTTGAGTCTGTTTAGGATTTCCAGACCTTTTGATACATAACAGCTCATTATAAATGTTATGAGAGTTCTGCTGGATATTTCCATCTTTAAGAGGAAAACAATTTCAAGGCTGAGAAAAAAAATGTTAAGTACAGCATAGACCCACAAAACAGAAAGCTCACTTGGACATCAAGGACTGTATGCTAAGTAACCATAAAAGTCCCACTTCTGAATTAGTTAAACATCTTAAAAAAGAGAAATTTTTACTGCAAATGTTGTCTGTGTTTTAACACTCATCCAGATTCTCTGCTGACATGTAGAGCCTGTCTTTTATTTCCTAGCTTAAATAAGCTCGTTAATAACTCTTATTTTTTTTTTT
>VYXF01006265.1:165834-254396 GCA_013397295.1 Polioptila caerulea | reverse complement strand
CGGTGCCCGGCTGTCCTGCTCCCAGGAGCGGGCCAAGGCAGCAGTGCTCATGGCCCAGCCCCGCCGGTCCAGCCTGCCCAAAGCGGGGCCATCCCCCCCTGAGCCGCCGCTCCCGCTCGCACAGGCTTTGTCCGAAGCCGGGACGAGCATCCTCCCGTTCAGCGTGTGACAGCCGAGCGTCCTGATTGCCGGAGCCTCTGGAGATTGTGGGCTGACAAGGACGCGCTATATTCACGGTTTTATTTAATCCCTTTATCAGGTTCAAGGGCTGCATGTGGCAGTTCCAGGTGGAGCTGGAAGTTTGGGAAGCGGTGGTGCCAGCTCTGCCCCTGTGTCTGTGTTTTGGGGCTCTCCCAGACCGACCTCCCCTGAGGCTGAGGGACCTGGGTAGAAACACCCAGGTAGAAACACGAGAATTCTGCAGGGAGGATGTTCAGACCAGGATCCAGGCTCTGCAGCATGGGGCTGGAGGGGAGGGATCCTTTCCTGTTTGAAACACTTCTCTCAGTCTCTCGGCTTACCTGTAAGCGCTCCACCTTAGCAAATGAAATCTGACCCCGAACATTCTTTATCCAGCTGCTCTTCAGGGATTGCAGCTTTGACCCAAAAGGGCTATTACCTGCCTCAGACATTTCCTGGCTATCTAACAGAATGCAGAAACTCCCTGATCATTTCTTTTGAGAGTGAATCAAACTCTTTTCTCCACAAACATTCAACAGCACCAATGGGAACAACCAAAGGCAATATTTGAAAGCTGCAAGAACAGAGCTTCCAGATCCTGTTAGAGCTTCCTGATCCTCTGAAAATGTATGGCTCTTTACCTCATGGTAAAGCAGATGAGTGTAGCTGAGAACTTGGAAATATATGGGACACAAAGGATTGAAATCTAGGGCTGTATTATTTCCAGAATAAGAAGGTTGCTTTATTTTCTTTTTATTTGTTTGTTTCATATAGTACAGCAGGTACAAGGTGGAATTTTCTAAAGGACGTTCTAGAGATAAGTAGTAAAGTGGTATAGAAATGTCACAGCCACAATTATTGGATACAGGGTATTTATATAGTAAACAAAGAAAGACAACCAAAGTTTACAATAATTTAAAAAATCAACTGGGGTTTGAAAGGTCACATTAAATCTCAGGTTTCTAGATTTAACTCAATTTGTAAATGGGAAGCAATTGGTGTTAGATTATTTCATAGCTGTCTTTGTATTTCTGCCAGGTTCCTCTAAAACAAATTGCAAGTTAAAATGTAGCAGATCTCAGGACTGCTTTTCTTACTTTCTACTGCTTTATAGTTTTCCAAGACTCTATTTTGCATATGTAATTACATGTCTTTTTTTTTTTTTTTTTTTTTTTTTTAATGCAGCACAGAGTTTGCCTCTTGCAAAGCACTTTGGGAGTCTTCTTGGGAAGCTAGCAGGAGGAATTTTAATGTGACATAATATTTTAAATACTGTATGAAATTAGGAAGCAACACAAATAGTGTCATTATACATAACTATTTGAGTCTGCAATTTTTCCTGTATGGTTTCATGCACATAAATGGAATACCCTGGGTCTGGTCAAGTGTTAACATCTCACATTTCCTTTCCTGCCACAAATGCTGCTTATTATAATAGTATGAACTGAAATATGTATTTTTATTGCTGTTATGAAACATACAAATATGGGTTTGTTTCCCAATATTACCTATGTCTGTTTTATAGTCTGATAAAAGTCTTGGCTGGCAGAGCACTGAATAAATGTAGCTCTGTTCAGCATGTTTACTTAAATATTTAACTTGTGAAATTTAATAAAATAACAATTTAAACAGATAAGGATTAGTCAAATACAAAAACTATGAGAAACATTCACATAATTAAAAATTAAAATTCTCAGCCATTATCAGATGTAGGAAAACCACATAAGAATCCATAAAAAAGTTTTCAAGCTCCAATAAGTTAGGTATAATAGACCTTTTTTGTCAAACACAAAAATAAATATTATTGATTTTATGAATAAATACATTTTCTTAAATGATTTAGAAAGCTCTGTTTATTCATATACAGACAGTGTTTAGAATATGTAGTAGCCAGTATGTCTGCAGATATATTTATGTTGGACTGTTTAGATTGGCTTCACCTCTGTAATAATTTATAACAGTTTCAATGTAAACCTGCCATTGAGCAGGTCATAAAGGTCCTGCATTTTAACCATCATAATTTCAGATAAACCCACAAAACTATTTCTTACAGGAAAGCTCTAGTTAATCCTTGAATATCTTTGGGATGGAATTTGTTTTTTTATTTAGGCAAATTTGAAGAGCAATAAAGGCTGCATTTTAACAGTGTTTGATATTCCAGTACTGGTGATAATTTAAAATATATACATTTTGTTTTGTTTTACAACAGTAACTCTTCATTGACACTTATTAATACAAAAATTCTGCCCTCCAATAGGTTTCAAGTCCTGCTCAAAAAGAAAGCTACTGTTCATTTTCAAATGTTTCATTGTACACTAGAAATGCTAACATAAATACAGTAGTGTTTTTCCACACTAAATGAAGATAGATCAATGCCATTTGTTTTTCATATGATAGAAGTTTCTAAAAGGCATGCATTTTGAAAGTATGAGAATTATTTATTTAATTTCTAAATTTTAAATTTAGACATTTTCTAACAAAATTTTCCCAACACACTTATGTTCAATAAAAAGTTTTTGAATACTAAAAGCTAAACTTTTTTAAAAGGCTGATACCTTCATTTTAGTAAATATACTTCTATGATTGGAAGTAGAGTGTGGGGCCTATAGGAAACCTCTTACTCAAAACCTGTGCTGTCTTCTAAGAGAAGTTAAATGAATCTCAAGCTTATTTTCTGTAAACACACAAAGCTCAGCTGAGTTTATCTTTTCACTCAGGTTTGTTCTGTTGCTCACCACTTGCCTGTTTCCCCCTCCTCTTGACTAAGGCAGCCCAGGGTTTATGGGGATGAGCACAAAGGGTGCCTGCAGGATGGCTGCAAAAAAATTGGGTAATCCCTTTAAAAGGATGAAGTTGCAAGCCTGTGGCATGTTTCCTAGAAGATTACATAGAGCTCTGTCCAGACAGTGTGACTATTTTTTTTTTACTGTTTCTTACATGAATAATCATGGAATCACAGAATCATAGAAAGATTTGGGTTGGAAAGGACCTTAAAGATCTTCTAGTTCCAATCCACGGGCAGAGATTCCACCAACCAGATCAGGTTGCCCATGGCCTCATCCAACTTGGCCTTGATATTTCTGCTAGACTTTGTCTGATGTCAGTCCTTCAGCCTCTGATGTGCAACATGTCAGCAGAGTGAAGTTTGATTGACTGCACTCAGAAATGGTGGGGATTATGTGTCTAAGGAAGGATGTAACCCATTTTCTCCAGGGAAGTTTTATATGTACTTGATTATTTGGGGTCACAATTAGAGTGTTATTTGGATACTTTGATGGTTGATTTTTAAAATTTCTAGATGTGAGGCAAAACACTGAACAGTAACTTCAACACTGTAATGTCTTTTAAATCTATTTTGCTAGATTTAAAATTAAATTGGACTGTTGTGGCAAACAGTGTAGACTCTGTAATACTGGTCACAGTGCTTCATTTACTACTAGAAGGATGAGCTCTTGGGATTTTCAAATGTGTGGACATAATTCCAGTGCCATTATACCATTGATTTTCAAATTAAATGGGTGAGCTTTTCTAAAGTCTTTTTGTGCTGCTATAAATGCCCTGATGACTAAATGTAACAGAAGCATAGTTTCATATTTTTCTTTCTATAGTTTATAATGTATTCCCTGGTAATCCTGTTTATGGCCCAGAAGTCCCTTTGGTATGAAGCAATGATCAGCCATGGAAGAGAGATCTGGTGGTATGAACCAATGTTTTGTATGGTTTTCTATATTTGAAATATAAGGAACATTATAACTTCTCTCTGATAGAAGTTTAGGAGTGATTTCAGTGATCTTTGGTAGTGAATGCTTATTTTGTAAATACCTCAGGCATCAGAGAGGTAAAATGCATTATTATTGAATGCCTGCTTTCCTCAAAAGTGGGAAAACAGAGGCTACATTCAGAGGTATGTATATCTTTCTATAGATACATTAACATATTTATATAATGATATGGGACTCTCATGCGGTTGGAAAGGACCTCATTTCCTGTGTAGATCATTTCCTTATTGCATCTGTAAATGAAAGATTAATGTGCATAATCTGTTCTCAAAACCACAGAAAATTTTATAAATGTGGCTTTCTCTCCACAATTTTATTGAATTTATTAATCTATCCTTCATTAAATTTCTAATACATTTATGAAGATATGACTAGTGCATCACACAATGTCGGTTTTTGTGGAGCAGTAAGTATCAGATAAGAGAAGTGACAGAGATGGGCAGCACAACTTGCTATTCCTTGCACAATAGAGTGGAGAGCCATTCCTGATAATGTTTGTACAATGGTTACTTGGTGTTTCATGGATGGAAATGCCATATTTGCAGCCAGAGCAGAATCTGGGCAGGGGGAAGGATCCATTTCTATATGCCCCTGCATGTGTGACTGGATTTCCAGTATTTACTGTCTGATCAGATGTCCTGGTGAAAACTGAAGACTGGAATGTTGTATTTTAAAAATACCTTGAATAGTTCATCTTTTCCCCAGAACCTTACTTATTCTGCAAATTAGAGAGATCAGGAGTTCTTTAATTATTACAGGGTGCTCAGATTCTTCTGACTAGCACAGTCTTCCTTCTGCGTCTGCCTCAGCTTCTGTAGTGGGAAGATTCCAAGATGGGAAAACAATTGTTACTTCTCTTTCATTCCCCCACCTCTGGGCACTGAGAACTTCCAGGTTTTGTGATTGTAGTTTGGCTGGCCTGACAGCTTCCAATAAGAGCTGGAGCTAAACAATGCTGTTCCAGACTGCAGTTTGATGGTGAGGATGGAGATGCCTGGCTTGTTAATTAAGATTTTCCCTTCTTCACAGACATTTGAGTGATCCCAACCAGCTACCATAGGAGGAGTTTCCTATTTTTTTTTTTTCTGGTGCCACAGTTTTATTAGCTTTGCTTATAGAATTATAGCAAAACAGAAAAAGCCATGCTGGCTTTGCTCTATAAATATTTAAGTATAGACTGTGTGGACACATGGCAGGTATAAACCAGATTCATGTGATCTTCAGGTTGGTAATGGTCTGCTAATCTAATCCAAGAATTACTGAATGTGGTTCATGGTGCTTTTGAATTTATGTGTAGTCATGGCATGCTGAGTCTTTCATCGCATTATTTTCCTACTTATACTGTAAAATAAATTGACACTTGGCATAACAAATGCTTGGCAGGAACACTTTTATATTCACAGTACATGAGACAATGACTAATACCTTGTTTAATTGTCTCACAGCATTAGCAAGGAAGCTCAATCATATCCACTCTCTCCAACCACACACACGCAACGGGGCAGACTAGCTCAGCCTGTTACACTTCACTGTCTTTCCCCCACTACTTACAGCTGGCCCCATACAGAGCTATTAAACAAGATTTTCTGATATGCTTTTTCTTCCCCCCTCTCATTCTCTTGAGCTTTTTGTCAGTCTGCCTCTCTCTGACTTTTGAATTTCTTTTGCATGTAGCATTATGCTTCCTTCACTGAGATCGTATCAAATTCTCTGCTGTGTAAATTGGCACAACTAAGCAGCACTTGGAGGCTTTCTGCCAGTTTACACTGAGAATCTATCCCTAAACAATTATACTCAGCAGTACCAAAAAAACACTTACATAAACAGAAAATGTGGGAGAACATTTGGCCCCAAATCCCGTTTCCTTCAGATTCTTGAATTAGAGAAACTACCAGGAAACAAGGACAGAGGAAGGAAGGTGGGGGGAGAACTCAGGGCGCAGTCAGCCTGTTCCCTCACTAATCAGCATAAGAAGTAACAATATAAATCCCTTGCTGTCAGTTCCATCAGCAAGAAATAAACAGGAATGAGTAAGTCAGATGGTACTTAAAATAAAAGTATTATCTCTGAGTTTTTCTCTATTTCTCAGCTTGGTTGTAAATCCTATAATCTTGCAGATACTGTGCTTGACAGAAAGGTAAACACTGATATGGACATTTTACCATTATTCTGCAAGAAATGGGACAAAAATGTCAGCAACTGCATTATTGTGCAGCTGGCACAACATTCTTGAAGATGGTGGATGAGAGCACAAGAAGCCACGAGACAGGTCTGTGTGTGAATCCATTAAATGGAGGTTATGACATCTGACTTTTTGTCTGAATGTCCTGAATTTGCTGGTTTATGACCCTGGCTATCAAGGACATGCTGCAGAACAGCTTAATTTTCCTGATCACCATACAAATTCTCTTCATCTCAGTCATGCAAATTGCTCTCCTAACTTCAGCAGTTATATCAGCATGGTTATTTTGAGAAAGCTTTGGTTTCAGTACTAATTGGGTCTTGAGCAAAACTTGACTTTTGTAGTCAGGGAACAGGAAATGGTTCTCTGCAAATATTTACCACTGCTAGTAACTGTGAATTTCACATTTACAATTACACTGATATCTGACTAGGGCAGAATCAATCATGCCTTTTCCTAACAGAATGATTTATCCTATAAATATTTGTTTGTGTAAAAGTAGGACACACTATACAAGGCAGCAAAAAGCAGAATTTCATTACTTCAATTAGAAGAAGTACTCTAATTGACTTTAGACCTTGATAATCCCATAAGAACTATCAGAAACCTTCTTACCCACTTTACACTGTGTCTGTTGGGTAATGTTTAAATAAGGCTGTAATTCAGAGAAACGCTTCCCCTTGTTAAAATGTCAATAAAGTCCTCACTGTTTAAGGAAACTCCAAGTAGAATGTCTTGTGCTTCATCTGCAACTATTTCCAATATATATATATATATACAAAAAAAANACATTTCCCCCCCCTTTTTTTTTTCCCTATAATATTCTGCACAAATCTAAATTCTACCTGGGAGATTGTTTTGAGTGCCTGTGTACATCTGCACACTGCAGATCAAGCCATCATACCACAGCCAAGTTCTTCTTAGTGATGTGACCTCGAGTTTACCCTATCTTTACCTTTTGCTGTTGCTGATGGATTTTTTCTCTTTGATCTTTAGTCTAGTTACTCATTCCCAGTTTTGTGGCCATCCCGAGGTACAGGGAGACCAGAACACATACTTTCATTCTGACTTCATTTTTATTAATATTTGTTTTCTACTGAGGAAAAACCACACAATCAAGACAAAGAAAGGAGTGACAGAAGAATGATAATGTAGTACAACAGACAGCAAACTGAGAGAGAACTGAATTTACCTATCTCTAAATATATATTTTCCCTTCCAAAAATGGCTGTGAGATTAACAAAGCACACTTACAGATTTGTTCTCTGTTATCCTGTGGTGAAAATGATCAGAACTGTATCGGAATTTTGAGACAATTCTTTCTATAAATTGAATTATGCACTTGTACACTCCACTTCCCTTACCTCTGTCATGGAGATAAAGCTGTCATTAGTTTTAGGTCTGCAATCCCACTATCTGCCAGCCTGAGAAGTGGGAGGAATGCCAAACCATGGGTTCTGCAGCAGCCAAGATGAGCGGAGAGAGCTGAGCCTTTCCTGTGAGAATTCCTTTGGAAAAGACAAAATCCTTCTCCCAGTGTGTGGAGTCTGAAAGGAATCTGAACCTCTGTAGAGGGGAAAAGTGAGGAGAAAAATGACAAATGCATTCTGATCTGGACTTCAGTGAAAGGCAATAAAAGCATATATATGAGCTGGGTTTTGAAATCAGGTGGATAAAGAAGAGTGTCACCTGTCATGAGTGTGAATCCTTTACATGAAACTGATACACTGGTGAAATCAGCTGAAGAAAGGAATTTAATTCAAAATCATGAAGTCATCACTTCAGGTCGATTGTACACAGGCAAGCAGCCACCTCAGGAAGGGACTGTGGTCAAATACATTAGTCCTGAGCAAAAGGTAGCAGAATTAGTGCATATTTCTATGCTTGTGAAATAATCCTACAACTTCATTTTCTCATGGGAAAGTTTGGCTTCCTAAACCAACCAATTTTGATGTCTAAATGCAAGAGTAGCTTTTCAATTCCTTATCTCACCCTACATTTTCATATTATTAACTTCTGTGTTTTATTTATTTTAAAAAAATTCAGTCTGGGATGAATTTCAGAAGAAACGGGTTTCCTTTCTAAGTTTTCCGCTCTACTTGGTTTCCTATTTCTGACTAACTCTATAGATGAAGGTCTGTGAAAGCAGTTCTGATATGCATCAGACAAATTTAGGAAAATCAGAAATTTAGGCTTGTAGTTAAATAGAAGCAACAAACACGCAGAGCATTAAGGTGAATATTACATGGTCAAGACTCCGAGGCACATCCACTGACCTTATTCTGACTAAGTATGGTCCTAACTAGTTGTAATTTTCCTGAGCTAGTATAATAAAAATACAATAGCTGAAGTGTATGAAAGCAGGTACACCTTGCAGGGAAGGTGCACCTCCAAGCTGCTAGCTTTCCACAGCCAGAATTTTCCTGAAGCCCCTGAGAGGGTTCTGCCTGACCTGACAAATCAACAGTGCTGGTACCTCGACTTGTATTGGCACAGATACTGAAGAAAGTAGTAAAGGAGATGAAAATACCTAAGAAGAAGAAGGCAAAGACTATTCAAGAAATATAATCAGTATTTTGCATGAAATTCTATTGATTGCACAGATTTTCTATATCCATGAGGGAAGATGTAAAAGCAGAAATACAATTAATGGGTGACAGTGTTTCCTCTAATGATACAAATGAATAAGCTACGAACAAAATATTCTGAAGGCCTTCAGGCAAAACAGTAACAAGTATCAAGTCAGTGTTTTTTGTCCATTAAAATAAAATATATTAAATCTCCCTTCCTGCTGTGTTTCTTGCCTGCAGGATGGAGTGTGATCAAGGAGTCCTTTGGAACACAGGTTCATTTATGCAGCTCTGGTCTGTGTGAGTCAGACAAGTAAGTGGGAGACTTACAGCAAAACAAGATCTCCAGGAATATATGATTTTGGAAATTTTCTATTCTACTTGGTTAGAATCAGTACCAGGCAAATGAGAAAGCTATGGACAACCTGTGAGCAGTTCCTCATCTTCTATCCAAGAGCCAAATCCCCTCCTCTCTGGTAAGACTTGAATCAATGCAAATTTTTAATTTTTTATGTCATGTTAAGAAAAAATTAACCTCATATAAATCAGGTCAAAAATACAGTTTCAAGTTTTGAATGCTTGCCTCTTTTTGTTTGTTTTCCTTATATTTGTTCATGGCAAGAGTAATGGAGCCTTCTAGACTATCAGTAGTCTGACACTATAATTAACATGCCATATTCATTTTATAACCAGTGCCTCTAATTTAACTTTTTTTTTTTGTTCTGAAAAAGAAAGGAAATATTCTTGGACTTGTTTTCTTGTCTGGCATACATGCTAGGGAAGAAATGCTATGGTTTTCAATTTTCTCTCTGTTACTTTAAGGGACAGGCGTAAATGCATGTCCAAAACACTTTACTGCTTGTAAAGTCCTTCTGTATTTTAATGTGCCTCAGTATGACAAAATAAGAGGATATCTTTAAGTTTAGTAAGTCTCCTTTTCCTGTGTACTTTAATTTATTTTTCAGGCTTTTCAAAGTGACTGTGTGGCACTCTATACATTGTAAAAAAAAAAATCCTCTAGAAATGCTAGTCATGTCTCAAGTGAGAATAATTGGCCCTGACAGAGAGGAAAGTAGTAATTGGAATGAGAGTTGTTTAAATAACAGCTTAAATTTTCTTTCCTTACTTTCCCGATTATATGCACTATAAAGCAGGATTTCTTTGCCTTGGGTGTTTCACAGAGTCGTTTCTGTATGCAGCATGTCCACAAGTATAACTCAAGTAATAAGCCTGGCTATAATTTGGACTTGACTTTGAGTTTAGCTCCCTTACACACAAATACACTATTCAATTGGTATTAACACTCTATCATCGAAATATTCAGCAGGCTGTAGCAGGACAGGTTAATTGCATCCTCTGATTCTTCTAAGTTATCATTATTTCTTCATTCTGAATGGTTAAATGGACATTCAGATGCAACACAGAGGAAAAACATGCTTAAAAACTTGATCTATGAATATACTTCATGTTCTGCTAAATACTCTCCTCACTGTTAGTATCCAAGGAAGAGTAAAGTTACTGTCTTTTAACCTTTCCTCTATGTGATTTCTTTTTTCTTTTTTTTTCTTTTTTTTTTTTTTTTTAATATACATTTGCTCAGATCTATGCAGAGCAGGTGTTTTAAAAAGCTTTGGTGTATGTCAAAGTTTAGTACAGTAACATGACTGAGATTATTTTCCTATGGAGCACATCTGTCTCCAGCAGTAGATGCAGCCCCCATCTAAATAGTAGTGAGAGTCTGTGTGGTCACATCTGTCCTAAATCAAAATATTTATGGCAAATATAAATCAAGGCAGGGATGGACTTGAGAATATGGAAGGATCAAGTGGCACCTACAATGGAACAAATGAAATCTAAATCTGCCCTAATTTGCAGAATAGTATGTGTAGAATATTGTAGGAGCTTGGTAATTCCCTACTGCAGCTTTAATGGGCACAGGCAGAATGCATTAGTCCTGTTAATCTCAGGGATCACTTATCTTTCCAACAACCTTTGATGTTTGTCTCCCGACCTCTATCTAAAACATTTAAAGTGTTTAGATGAGTTGAGTTTGGTATTTGTCCACTTCTGCTCCTTTTTTCCTTTTTTGTGTATGTTTTTTTTAACTTTTTTTTTTTTTGTTGTTGTTGCTGGTGAGTTAGTTTTTCTTTTTATAAAAGGGAAACAAACCCATAGGTGAAATTTTACTTCATTAACGCAAATGATAAACTTCTACTGAATTCAATATCAAAGAATTTAATCTTTTTAAGGCTTGTCCACTTTTGAATAATGGTTCTGAAGTGTCTGAAATTCAGGATTCAGAATAATTTGAATTCTTAATGCTGTCTGAGCTGTAAAATGGAGACCAACAATTATAATACTTTATAATTCATGAGACCATTTGAGTAAAAAATTTGATTCTTAGCAGATCTGTGTGCCTGAAAAATAAACTACCCAGGAATTTAATGATATAGAGATAACAAGATGATAACTGTTTCTTCAGCTCATCGATATTTACACTTTTCTCTGTACACCTTTCATAATATAGATGATGTGACATCATCTACAGGTGTTTTCCACTTGATTTTTTTAGTGTTTGCAATTTTTTTCACTATTTTTTTAATAGTGAGCTACACAAAATATATTTCTTGTGGAAATTTCTAAACTCTGTTTGAATTTAACAATTCTGAATAATATGGAAGTTAACAATAGGCAGAATGTAGAGATTTTGTGGAAATTTCTGACTTCAGTAGCAAAATGAAAATTTTGGCCTTTAAAAACTTCTCAGTTTCATTTTAATTTCTGTTCAGGTATATTAGTGAAATGCCTTAAAAGAGGTTTAGTTCAGCTGCTGGTATCTTTTTCTCTCTGATGACTCTGGCCTCTTCTGCTGAATGTCCATGAGACGCCAATGGCTTTCGGTACTTGGGGAGTTGCAGCCTGTGCCCACATCCTCATCCAGCACAAGATAAGCACAGAAGCACTCTGCTGTCAGCATCAGCCTCTCAAGAACATCATGATGCTTTTTATGCAAGAGCTGGCAGTAATTTTAAGTAAATTTGGAAGCCAAAGAGCCTTCATACACAAGGACAAAACTGGGGTTGCATCAGACTGATTCCAGTCTGGTTTCAATATGCCTGGCCCTTCAGTATTGCAGATCAAGAGTTCAAGTATAAAATGACACTATGTTTTAAATAGGTAGTTTCAGTGTAAGCAGCAGCTGTAAGTGCAAAAAGCAATGATATTGCCATCACACCCCTAACAGTCAAAACTGTTTGGAAATCTCATTTGTTTTTCATTAGTTACCGCAACAGTTTGAATAAAATCCTGTTCAATCTCAGCAAAGAGTACTTTGGAAATGTTAGTCTGTTATTCTTTAAACAAAGTTCAACAGCTATTAACAGAGTACTTGTTTATGATCTTCTATAAATATTATGTTTCTGTACTTCTTTGAAAATGTGGACTTTTTAATTTCATTTTTATTTTAGTAAAAACTGTAAAATTATGACTCACCAGCTGCAGAGTGCCAAGACAGGATATTTCCCAATATATGGGGCAAACAACATTTTTATGTATTTTTGTTACCAATCATATAAAACCCAGCTTATTTTTATAAATGGCTTCATAGGCCTGCACCATAAAACTTGCATATAATTTTATCCCAGTTTTCAGGGGTTTTGGTGCCCATTACCTAGGAAATGTAAACTCCCACGTTCCTGAGCAAAGTCGACATTTCAGTGATCAGCAAAACCCACTCATTTTCATGTAGAAGTGGCCACCTTTCTTCTACTCAGCCAAGATCTCACAACCCAGATAGAAAACAGAACTGGACAAAAAAAGGAGCAATGCTGCTCTAAGGTTGCAGTACAACAGCTTTAAAGGAAATTGCAAAATTAGCAAGGGGTGAGTGGCAATATTTTTTCCTAATTCCTGAAGTGCAAATGCTTGTGGCATAGTCACACTGATATCAGCACTTACCTGCAAGCCATCTAGAAAAAGTCATAACCCGAATTAATGAAGGGAGCAAGCTTCCATTACATTATGATGGCTATAAAGCCTGCTGCAATAATACCTAAGTGGTTTTACCTCCAGAGCACTGAATGTGCCTAACCAAAAGGACTTCAATTGAGCTATTTGTATAATTAACATGGAGACGTTAGTGAGTAGTTTAATCCCCAGATGTATATTTTATAATAGCTTCACCTTCTCCCTTATGGCTGCTGCTATTAAAAGCAGTAGGTTTAAGACTTAAATCCAAATTGATTGAGTTGTGGCACTGCTTTTACTTGTATCTAAACCTTTCAGTGGTTTTTCTCAAAACTGAGTTTAGGTTTAGGACATACTAATGGATTCTAGTTTCACATAATATTTTTCTTTCTATAACTATTTGAATTGAGTTTTTTTTTCCTTTTTCTTTAACTAGGGCTAGATCCATGCCTATTAATTGGGAAAAAAACTCAAAACCCTCCTATAAGATTTTGTCTCAAAGAACAAACAATTAGTTAAAAATTTGAAATTGAGTTTATATTTTTTTTTTTAGTGGTTTCAAGGCATAATATGAAAACCCCAAATCTAACCTGAGTAGAAGCAAATTAAATAGCTAGGAAGTTTTTTCTTAAATGCTAAGAGCCTGAGGAATAAACAGGAAAAGCTGTAAGAGTGGTAAACAAACTTAGAGGAGAGGAGGTTGAGTAACTACGCAAAGCATGAATGTGGAATTTATCTTGGGAGAAAGAAAGGAGGCTTATTTTAAAGGCTGATTGACTTTTTATTATCTCTTGTCAGAAAATCCTGCCATGGATCTGAAGAGAAGGCATTTAAGGAAAAAGAGGCTTCCAAATACAGTTGCATGTGCAACACCACCACATGCAGAAGAGGAATACATCTTCAGCAGGCAATAAATTATAATAATAACATAGGGGGCCAATAAGTTGCAAAGAGTGATTTTGAAATTTAGCTTGGGTCTCAGCCAAAGGGAAGCAAGCTATGGGAAGGTAGGATGACTGTTAAAGACATAAGGTTTGTAAGAGCCAGTATCTGATCAAAGGGATCATAAGGACTAGGAAGATGTGAGGATCGTGGATAGTCTTAGCAAAACAAAGGAGAGTGGATTAGACTTGAAGACCCTTGACACTAAGTCACAGAAGTTTATGAAAGGAAAGACTAAGATCAACATTACTTATGACCTCTGTCTGTTGTTCCTTAGCTTTGCACCTCCGTAAGGAGCCTGACTCCTTCTCCCTGGTGGTATCTTGGGCACTGTGTGCTGCTCTGGGCTCCCCAGGCTGAACAAGCCCAGCTCTCAGGTCAAGTGCTCCTGCTCCAGCCACCTACCATCGTGGTTGTCTTTCCCTGAACACTTCCTAGGGATTTCTTCCTTGTATTAGGGAAGCCCTTACTGAAAGCAGCACTGAGGCACAACCTGGTGAGCAGTGACTGAACAGGGATAATCCTTTTGCTCACCGTGCCCCTGTTGATAAAGTCCTGTATATTTTTGGCTTTACATCTGCTGCCCTCCAGGACTCCCAGGTGCTGTTTAGCAGGACTGCTCCTGAGCCAGTCACACCTCAGCCTGTTCTGGGTGCAGGGGTGCCAGTCCCTCTGGATGTTGTTTTTGGCTTGGTTGAATTTTATTCAAGTTCTTGTCTTGAAGCCATCCCTCTAGCCTGGCTGGGTCCCTGTGAGCAGCAGCACTGCCTTTGGGCATGTTACCCCCTCATGCCTCTGTCTGCTGCTGTCTGAGGGTGAGTTCAGCCTCCTCCCACTCATCAGCATTGAGATTCAGTGGGGGAAAGCGTAAGGCAGAGAGCGCTGCACACACAACAGTTGAGAGACTGGAACTACTTGTAGGATATTTTAGATAAAATATGTTCAAAAATGCAACTATATCCTGAAATTAGCTAAAATTATATTTGATATGAGAAGCTTCTAAAGCCCCACATTCAGTGGGACTGCACAGTGTGCTTGGCTGCGTGCAGGCTACAGGTATCAGGATAAACAAAGTTAATTTGCTTCTGAGACAAAAATAATTCTGTGACATTCTTCTGGCTTATGGGATACAGAATTCACCTAAATCTGTTAGATCTGTCATAAACTATCTTTTCAAACAGCAACAGGATACTGTTGTACTTGGCAACCCTTCTCCTCTGATGCTGTGTTGTCATTCTCAGGCCAGGTATGACAGGGTCCCAGGCTTTGTGAAGCACAGAAGTTATAATTCTGCCTTTTTTCTTTTGCAGACATTAAAACAAAATAGAACAAACAAGACAGGATGTGAAAGGAAAGTTTAGGTACAAAATCAAAATAAAATTAAAAGACCTCTTTGCAGGTCATGTGGTGACTCTTTGCAGGCTCTCAGTAATTTATGGTTATTCCATAACACTTTATAAGATTAGTTCCATTTATAATAGGCTGCTGTGCTTGACTCTCATGCTGCATAATCTGACAGCCAGCTCTGGGACTAATCTTGGTGTGACAACAAATTAAATAGTTCTTTTCTTTCAGTATTTTTTCCACAAGCCCCTCCCTACCCCCCTCCCATTTTTTTTTTCCCTGTTGGTTTAAGTTTCAGTGTTGTCTCAATGGTGCTCAAGATTGCTTCCTGGGCTCATGATGTTACGAGAGTTCTTGACAGTTTTTTTTTTTCCCAGCTTCTCTTTATCTATTTCATGCTCCTATAGTCATTTTTCTTGGAAGTGAGATTTCAAAGTAAAAATAGGATTTGAACTAGTGGACAATTAATTAGACAATTGGACAATTAACTCCAATATACTAATGGAACAGAACTTATAAAAGTGTAAGACCTCGTGATCAGGTGTCCATTTTGTGACCATTTTGGGGTGCATATTTGGTGTAGCCCAGCCAGGCTCTTGTGCTGCCCAGGTGAACCCATTGAGGCCTTTTAACAAATACCTGCTTTATCCTTTTATCTCTGTCCAGTCTCTGTTCCAGGTCAGCCTCAGAAGGCATCAGTTCCATGTAAAATCTGCTCACAATTAATTTTCTGAATTAAAAAGCAGATTTTTATTGAGATTGCTTGAACTTGTTATTTAGGCTTTGGGCAACAGTTGAAGTCAGGTCAGGTGAAATTCACTGTGCATTGGCAAGGAGATTCATACCTCAGCAACACTTAAAGTCGCCTGTAATAGAGAGTTTAATTTTAATGACATTTATGTCAGACCAGGTTATAACAGCTGTGTCTAACCAGGTGACTGAACTCTGCTATGTGATTCAATACAAAATGTGACAAAACATGGAAAACAAATGTCTCATATGAAGCAATCAGCGAAAAATAACAGTTTGTAGCTGAAATCAGACAGGAAAAAACTAGCACTTGAACACAATATTTATAAATTAAGGACTAAAATTACAAGTGAATCTTACAGGCAACATACATAGGACACTAGGAATTTCTTTATGTATTACTATTTAACTTTCAGGTACCATCCCTGTGAAGACCCTTCATGTAGCTCCCTCTTAAAGTATCTATAAATAGGGAGCCCCAAGTCCTGTTTTTCTGAAGGAATCTTGCACTACAACTCTGGAAAGCCGGGAGTTGTTCAGTGTCCATTTTAAGTATATATTGTATGAACAGGTTTTTTTTCTCTCACCTTGCTTGCCACAGTGCCCAATTTAACAGACATATTAGAATGGCTCCTGGGTCTGGGGGCTGCTGAGGCCCTTTGCTCTCCACACCTGTTGTATGAGGGAGTTTAAATGTGTCTCTTTGGTGAGAGGGTGCCTGAGGCTTTGTTGCAAAGCTCAGTATCCCTCCATCTAAATCCCTGTTCTCAACCTAATGCTTTCCCTTGCCCTTGCTTTTAAAAATGGCTTTTAAATCCAAAGTTATCTAGTAATAAAAGCTGAATGGTCCACATATGGTAGACCTCATTTTTTGTTTTTCTACTCAATATTTACTGAATACTTGAGGTATGTATGGTTTAAGAGATTTTTATTGTATGTGGCACAGTTTAAGCAGTAGTGGTAGTTTCCAAGCTGTTGGAGAAGGACATTCTGTTTGATCAAGAACATCTGTTTGTTCACCAGCTGTGCAACTGTGGTCATCCAGGAGCCCCAGTTCAACTCATCCTTCCATGGACAATTAAAAACAGAGAATCAGAAAGACAAAAGAAGAAGCACAATCTGCTTGGAGAAGATACTTGCTGCTCTGAAAAAGTTTCCTTTCCTTACATGAGGAAAATTTTGTGGCCCTGCTACTTTGTAATTGGAGGCTAAATCTTGCCTTAAATTGAGGAACAAGTGGTTTATTTTGTGCAGGTATGCTTGTCCTTCTAAGTAATGTCTCCCAGGTTCAAGGGAGTGACATGTTGGTTGTTCTATCTCAGACAATACAAATCAAACAATTTCCAGTGGAAAATGCATGTTCATGAATGGTGGCTGTTATTTTGACTGAGGAGCCTCTGCCTCCAATTGTTTCTCCAGGTTAGTCAGGAGAGAATTTCTTTCTCAAACTTGTGAGCTGAATCCATGACAGAACAAATGCCTTAGGAACAAGCCTCCTTCCACTCATTTGAAATGTCAGATTTTAAAAGTGGAATTCCTCCCCGAGGAGAGCCTTAATCTGAGAGTTAATGGTTATTCTGAGGGGGTTGTTTCTGTTCATCTCTGAGCTGTGCATGCTTTGCTTATCATTCTGCCTATACCTGGGTGGTCTGGAGGAAGGTACAAAAAATCTCTTATATCCACTTGAATATTGATGTAGTATTTAACTTTTAAGTCAAAACT
Organism: Polioptila caerulea; assembly: GCA_013397295.1. Taxonomy (NCBI): domain Eukaryota; kingdom Metazoa; phylum Chordata; class Aves; order Passeriformes; family Certhiidae; genus Polioptila; species Polioptila caerulea. The sequence goes on along the minus strand of VYXF01006265.1, from coordinate 236,961 downwards.
TTAGTTAGGACTCCACAGCTGAAATATCAGCAGATCAGCAGTAATTATTTGCACAGCTCTGTTTCTGGAGAGGCAGACTTATGCTTAGAAATTATTTTTGGCTAAATCCTGCTCTGAGTTGACACCTGATCTGTGAAACAATGAAGACCTGACTTCATAGATTTGTCAATTCAACTATTTTGTTCTTCTCAGCCTTAATTTTTGTCCTGTCTCAACAGTTTCTTATTCATTACTAGATATGTACATCTATATACATATGTATTCAATACTATATACGTACATACATATAGATATATACTTTGTATTAACCATAAATGACAATTTTCTATCTCTGTTCTTTTGGATGAAAATTCACACAGGAAGAACAAGCTATTAGAAACCAAGGCTTGTTTTCATTCTCTGCAATGACATAAATGCTACACTGTAGATAATCCACCAGGGCTTACCACAGCATGATTCTAGAAGTCCAGTTTTGTTAACAGATGATATTCCTCAGCAAATACTTTCCTTGAAATCAGAGGAAAATTAAAATGACATATCTGTAATATTAGAAAAGAAACAAAAGAACAAATGATCATTTTTCTCTTGCAGTTGCATGATTCTGTCCTTTCTATTGGAGCTTTGAACTGGTTTTCAAGAAAGATGTCTTTTCACATGATCTCTTTCAACATCACACTTCATTAGAAGACCTCACAGGTTCTATTTTGTTTTAACAATTAGTCAGAATAAATGACCAGCAAAGCGAAATATTAAGACAATGTTTAAGGCCAGGTTGGATGCAATTTGGAACAACCTGGTCTAGTGGGAGGTGTCCCCACCCATGGTAGGGGGGTTGAAACTAGAGTATATTTAAAGTTCCTTCCAACACAAAACACTCTGTGATTCTGAGACTAGTGACAGGAAATGTGGAAAGAATGGGTAATGTTTTAAAATGGGAAGATAAAGCTGAGGGTAGATATAAAGGGGCATTGGAATAAAAGTGACAGCTATAAAGAGGAAGTGATTAAAGTCTACTGCATGTTTGGTGTGGGTAAGGTAAAAAACACACTGAAATGACAATATAACCTTAAGAGATATATCAAGAAAAGCTTGTCACTGGTAAAGACATTGAAATACTGGAAAATGTTGTTTAGGAGATAAAACAATGCCTATTAAGTTTTTCTGAAAGAGTAAATAAACATCTGACAAAAAAATGGCACAGGTAAAATTGATATTGCTTCCTGAAACCTTTTTCAGGTCTTTTATATGTTTTCAGATTATATATTTAATATTAACAATATGACCTCAGCTGATAATCTTGCTTTTATAGGAGCCAGTGCTTTGCTAAGCTGAGAGTTATATGCTTGAATCAAGCATGAGGATAGCCTTCTATGTCTAGCAGTGACTATAGAAATTTCCCTTTTCTGGTTTCAGCTGCTTATCTTAGGTTTTATAAAATAAAATTATGGATGCTGATAATTTGTTTCCTGGAAAGCATAATTTTGCTACTGTGTCAAAGGTGACTCAGCAGCAAACATCTGGTTTTAAAGTACTCATGCAAAACAAAGTGATCACATAATAATCCATTTTAGGGCATGCAAAGGTATGCAGCTGATTACAACCCTAAGATCTCTAATATTTTGAATGATATTTACTTTGACTTTCCTAATATTCACAGGAGAGTGTGATTGAGAACCATTTTGAAGACATCAAAAATTGGAAGAAAAGGAATATAGGCATTTTCTGTTCTATCCTGAATATTTTCTTCTTATAAAAAGAAAAGCTCATTAATGTAAAAAACTAGAATGAAATGTTATTTTCATGGGAAAACTTCTAAGAAGGAACTGTCCCTTAAATAAGAATACATGTGACTTCATGCATATCATTTCAGAAATATTCAGATTTTCTAAAGCTCACATTTCAAATATGATAGTAATCTGAAGAGTATCTCAATAACAACAGCATGATGAGGTTCTGTGTTTATTGTATTCTCAGGCTTTCTCTATCAAATGTGCTGAGTTTCACTTGGCAGATAACTGTGAATTTAGCCTCAAACCAGATAGTTAAATTTGCAGGGCTGTCTCAGACACACAGAGTCAAAGGAATGGACTTTGGCAGGTGTCCAGTCCAACCTCCTGCTCAAAGCAGGATCAGCTCATGCTCAGGCAGACTGCTCAGGGCTGTATCAGATGGGTCATGAAAACTCCTAAAGGCAGGACTACACAGCTTATCTGAACAACCTTCTCCACTACTTAGCTGCACTCATGTGGAAATATTTTTCCTTTCATCAAGTCTGAACCTGTTTTCTTTGAGTTTATGATCTCTGCTTGTTCCCCAGCCAGCTCCATCTCCTTGAAACCTCCCTGTGGACGCTGGTAGGGGTTGCTGTTGGGACTCCCTGACAATGCCCCTTCCTCATGCTGAACAACCCTGTCTCTCCAACCTCTCCTCCTGGAGCAAGTGTCCACCATCATGGCTCTCTTCTGCTGAATGTTTCTTAGACTATCAACATCTGTCTTGCATGAGGAGGCCCAAAACTGCATGCAGCATCCGGATGCAATCCCACGAGTGCTGAGTGAAAAGATTTTTGACAGGGTAAACCCAGTTGTGATAACAGATAGACAAAATAGGAAGAAAAAACTTTTATCATTGAAATAAAGCACCTGCCACTGACTAGGTGCAATAATAGTGTGTTCAAGCAAAAATAAGAGTAGAGAAACATCCCACTGCTGGTTTTATTTGCTTTATGACGGCTGGATATGGGCTGTTTCTTCCATTTATCTGGTATGCTTGAATGATAATCTTAATGCCTTGTCCTCTGAAGTACTGCCATGTGGAGAAGGTTAGAAGGGGTGTTTGAAGTCAAAACTGATGTTACTGTTGTATATCTTACCCAGAAATAGAGTAGCCATGTCCGAGAACCAATCAACTAAAGCTCTAGTGAGTGAGTCCCTCTAAAACGAAACAGCTAAAATTTAGCCTGTACTTGGTCAGACACTTTTATTTTAGAACTTAAACCATGGAAATTGTGAAAATATATCTATATATTGAGACACAAAACCCATAATATTTTTTTCTTTTTCTTTTTAGTTTTTATTTTATTATGGACCTGTCTCTGGAGTACTGTGGTCCAGAAGAACACCTGAAAGTAGAAGGAATGTGCATTATAGCTATGGTCTTTTGAGACAAATTCAGTGGTAATGATTCATTTCTAAAGAAACAAGTTATCACTGTGGGGAACAATAAATACTTGAGAACACTGAGAAAGAGAGGAAGTTGAAAGTAGATATTTGTCATTGCTTTTAACCAGTTTGCTTCAGTACACTTACTGTGATTCAGACATATCAAGTGGTTGCTTAGTTTAAGAGGGAAGGATCTCTGCTTTTGAATCTTGACTTAAGAGATTTAGCCCCTGTCGAAAGAAGTGTGAAACAGCTGTATGACAGGATGAGACATGATTGCATTTATCTGTCCTGTTTTCATGTATGAAGACAAAGGACGCTGTTGCCCAGACTTTCAGCATGTGGCTGAGAGGCTGAAGCAAAACCAGGAGCTCTTGTAAGGGCAAACTTGTTCTGTTCATGAAGCTTGGACAGGCAGTGAGATGCTTACCTTGCCATAACAAACCATACTCAAAGTTTGTCTTTGCACAAAAAGGTTATCAGTGCTACTGTGTGTGCACAAAGTTAAAAGCTGTTTTTTGAAACACTGTTCCAAGTTGTCATTTTAAATATACCCTTTAGGTAATGGCAGCTTCACCAGCAGTCGGTGATCATCACCAGCTAATCCATCTTGCCTACATGCCACCGGCCAGGAAGCAGCACCAGTGACTGAAGCAGTTCTATTCCTTCCTTGCCTGACAGTAAGGGTTTATGGGATGGGAAAACATAAGTAATGATCTTGGCTTTGCATTTCACTTTAACTACAGAGTGTGTTCTATAGCTTTGTTCAATCAGATTTTGAAATAGCCTAGAGAGAGGGCTACAGCCAGAAATCCAAGCCTAGTGGGTGGCTACTGCACAGCCTATTAGAAATTACTATAATTTTTTTGTTTTCTAGATTTTCAAGACTTTTTGTATTCTCAGTGGATTTCATTAGACCTGATTGTCCTCTTCTTTCACTTGTCACTGTTTGAAGACCAATCCCTTTGTAACATAAATATCTCAACTGTATACTTAAACACCAGCATTTAAATCAGAAAACAATAAATCACCCCAAAACATCTCTAAAAGACTAGGAATATGTACATTGTTTATGTATCAACTGTTGATACCTCACCCTCCCATTCACAGTGTCAGACGGCCATTTCAGACAGTACTTCTAGTCTGTGAACAGTAGACATTTTTCTAAAGATGTTCTTTCAAGAAATATTAAGTATTAAAAGGTTAAAAACTAAGAAAACAGTAGCAAAAGAGAGAAAAAAGTTCTCCCATCAGGCCAATTGATTCTAAGGGCAGGGTCACTGAATGTAGCATTATTTCTCCTGGTCATGTTTCTTTCCTACCAGAGCTCCAAAGTAAGCTGACTGTGTAAGCAGGATTGAAATACACAACCCCCTTGTGACTGGAAGCAGTAAAGCATTCTCCACTTGCGGTTTTCTTCAAATGAGCCTGCATGGAATATGTGTTTGAAAACAGTGAAACTCTTTATTAATCAAGTACTTCACTTGCCATGCCAGCATAAAGTTTCATTTATGTCAAAACTCCCTTAAAAATGGTTTGGAGTGGTGTCTTGTACACAGACCTTCAACAGAAGAAATATTTTTGGAATTGCAAATACAATAATCTAGGCAAATATTTGCACCTTTTGAGAAGCTGCTGCAAGATCTTTGACCATAAGTTAAAATTTCAACATTTTTCTTTGGTTTCCTACTGTATGGAAATAAGGAGATTATATAACACTGCATCTAAAATATAGTCAGAAAAGTTACCCAAATTATTAGAAGAGGGCTTTTGCTAACTGTATTGTAACCATGTTATATCATAAATGAGATAACACTTTGGATGTGCCCATAAGATGTGGTATCTAAAAGGAAATCCAGATTTTAGTGTCTGCTCAATGTCAATTTGAATCTCTAAGGCATTGTCTGGCTAAGAATTCTATCTGAAACTATGGATCGCTACATAGATAGCTTTGAAAAGACTTTTTTCTTGAAATAGAGACCCCTTAACACTGCTGAGTTAGCAATATCCATTCACAACATCCCATTTTTCAGAACAAAGGCCTATATAATATATATGCAGGTGAATCCCATTTTATTAGATTTTTTTGGTGAATCCATGGGAGAACCTGAAGAGAGCATAAGGAGAGTACCATGCCTATCCAGCACAAGCACACAGAGCAAGAAGAAAAGCCTAGAGAAGAAATGCGTTAACATCTTTGTAAACAAAGTTTCATTAAAGAGATGCCTCATTTCATTATCTCCTATTTTTTTTCCTAACTGGAAACAAGCTGAATCTCCTTGTACAGTTGGCTGAGCATCAGGATCAGAAGTGTTATCAGCCCTATTGACAGATAAATCCAATGGACAGACTAGCCCGGAGTCTGTTCTCAGTAGCATCACCTTCATGCTCACTGTTTGCAATGGAATGTGTAGCTGCCCTTCCCTGTAAGACGCCAGGGGTTGAAATCTAATTTAGACAATTTCAAACACACTGCTTTTTATCCAAAACACAGCAGCAGTGGGGCATACTCAAGCCATAAAAGGCTTGAGTAGCTGTGGGAAGATCAGCTCCCTGGACTTGGAAATGTGCAAAAATATATTCAGTTCTCTGTGCATGCATAATTTCATGGTGTCCTCAGCTTGTTCTCTATAAATATTCCATTGAAGCACTGTGGCTTATATCTTCTGTAAAATACTGTTTAACTGGCATAAGGACAGCAAAGTATAGCCTAGTGTTATACATATTTACTTGCATGAACTGTTTTCTTTTTTCCACTGGCTTAAGAAAGACCAGCCAATGCTCATTCACTCACTAGAAAAGACACACTGATCCTTTGACAGGTACAGCAGAAGTTATTTTTCATCATGGCATGAATAGTTTGTTTTGTTTTACAAAAAAGCACTTCACACCAAAGCAGAGCCAGGAATTATCATTCTTCCTATGCTTGTACAGGTGCACTCTGTGAATTAGGCACACAGCCTCCGGTGGGCTCCTAATGGAGTGATGACACTAACACTGCAACAATAGAAGGGGCCTCCAGGGATGCTGGCTCTGGGAGGGCAGTCCAGGTAGGAATGTGTTTTTTAAGAGGGCTACAACTTAAAGCATTCTGTGAAACTGACAACTCTTTATACTACCTCTGCAGACTTCTCACTGCACAAATAAACATGAGTACGTAAGCCATATCAGACTGAGGGATTTAAATCTCAATAACTTGTGTGGGAAGAGCTTGCAAGAAGTCAGTTTTCAACACAGTTCAGCACAGGGTGTGTGCTGAGACATCTAGTCCACAGATTTTCAGCTCTTGTCTTGTATCACTGATTCTTTTTTTGTTTTCATCTATACATTTTTATAGCTATTTATTTATTGAAAAAGGGATCTGGAGTCTACACACAAACTGTGTGTGCTTATGTGTGCATGTGTTTGAACAGGGTCAAGTACAGCCATGTGAAAGAGGGAGTCATGGCAAAACTGTTTATTGCGACGTGTGAATGAAAGAGCTGAAGTATAAATAGTTGTGTGAGTGGCAGGAGCAATGAAGCCTGGTTTCCTGCAGAGTTCATGCTGCAGCCTGAGATCCCGTGCGGATTCACTGGTGTCTAGCAAATGGTGAGGATAACATTGAGCTGTGTGAGCGGGATCAATACGCTCTCTCTTCTATTCAGAGGCTTATTTTAACAAAACTTTCAGGAACTGGAAAGCTTGGAGAAGAGAACCCCTCTGATGTATTTATATGGCTGCTGCATTCAAATGTGTCTAGAAGCAGATCAGCAGCAGCAATGCCACATACATCTCACATGTTTAGGAAACCAAAATAATTTAATATCACAAAATATGATAGTAATAATGAAAATGAAAGTCTCTGTTAGACTATCTGAAACCACATTGTTCAGTGCTGACCCAGATATTTGGGGCTCATTTCTCGTTTTCTGTTTGTATTTCTATTTTTAGAGCCAGGGGCCATGGCTCAAGCTGATTGTTGCACTGAAATGCCTCTGAAAGGCTGGTTATTACTCATGTCTTCAGCTCATGCAGCAGCCTGTTTAACAAGGTACATCTAATTCAGTGTAACTCTGTGGCCCATTGACTTCTGTAGAGACACCAACATGCTTGAATTGCAGACTTGTTTCACGGACTTGCAGAACTGCTGCCTTAAACAAAAAGTACATGCTAGAAGTACATGGATTTTGTCCATTCAAGGTACAGGAATATTTGGAACAATTTCAGGTTTTTCAGAGAACATAAGGATTCATACTTCTAGGAACTTTTCCTTTGGAGATTCTTACCTCTGCAGAACCCCCTGCAGGTTTGTAAGCATTGAAGAAAAGTTGTCTACCACATATTTCTGCTATGGATTTTCAGCAGGTGAATGGAAGTTGCCATTTACTGGTATGACAATGTTCAGGAAGTGTTTCCCAGGCCCTGGCTCTTTGGGGGACATTTTGCCTAGTGTCAGCTACCAGAAAGACCTAGTTTCAAAATAGTGCAGAAGACATCAGCATTTTCCTCTGCAGCTTCTACATTGCATTTCTATGAATAATTGAGGCTAGAGCACATTCATCACACCTTAGGACAATTTGGTCTCCTATACTTTTATTTGCAGTCCCAACTCACTTAGCAGTAAGTACTGTGGGTTGTGTTGTTGAGTGTCTTGTGGCAGTGAGGCATCTTACTCAAGAGTAGACATAGCAAAATGTAGGTATAAGCGGGATGAGATGGTCCCCAGTGGAATTTCATCCAAAGTAAATATCTTTATTTCTTGCTGGAAAGATGTGTGGGTAGGAGCTTTTTGTTCCATAGGCATCTGTCTAGTTCCTGCATTTTCTCTCTTAATCCTTAATGTCCTTAGTTACTGCAGAGAAGATAATTTTAGTGATGTGGGTGAATGCCATTAGAGTGATGTGTTGAAAACATGATTTCAGGGGAAGTTGCTTCCAGTAGTTTGTGGAAGAATTATTTGAAAGGTTAAAAAAGGTTTACAACCAATCAGCACAGCTCAGCAGATCACTGAAGTGCTATTTTGTTTGTCTGAGCTAATAGTCAGATGTCTGCAGCTAGCTTACACTTTCACAATGGTTAAGTGCTATGATTTGAGACATGCAGCAGACCTTATTGCTGACAGGGTATGGCTGTTTGTGAGATAGCATGAAAGCAGTGTCACAAGAGAGACTGCTTCAGAGCTATCCAGAATTTTGGCCAGTTGTGGCACCATTTTATGGAGCATTCATGAGCTTCTGTCCTGGAATAGTCTGCATTCCCTGAGATCAAATTTCAATGCAGGGTCTTCAGTCTGTGCCTACTCTGCCACAGAGCATTCCCCGTTGCTGCTTGTGCTGCACAGCCACCTTAGTGCAAACTGTCCTGGGAGCACAAAGCAGTAAGTGGTCACCACAACTGCTGCCTCTCAGCATGTTGTAAAAATTAGAGTGCTTCTGCTAGGGTGGCAATGGGATTTAAATGTCATCTCATAAAAGCCCAGAGGTACCTTTTTTAAAGAAAGCAACATGATGACCTTGCTTTTCTAGATCATCCAAAGCTTGGTTCTGTCTAAAATTTACGAGATTATTTTTTTTTTTTTTAACGTGACTTCTCTCTTGACAGCCCAGATGAGGTATTCCATGAAATGATAACAGTGTTCTTGTGTTCCTTGTATGCTCCACATATCAAACTTAAAGTCAGTTATATGCATTACTGGATTCCTTTGTTTTAACTGCATTTTGTAAATAGTCATAACAAAAACTTCAGTGATGGTCCTTATACTGATCAAGAAGTGCAGTGTTCAAACAAGCAAGGCAAATTCTCCATGAGCATCACGTAGTCCCACATGCCTGTCCTCATTATGGCAGACCAGTAAATTGCTGGGCCACACTCAGATAAGGGTCCTCAACACAATTAACACCCTCCCAGCACCCTCACAGCAGCTATGTCACTCTGGAGCTTCAAGAACAGATTTCGTTTTGAGGGTTCATAATTACAATTGGTCTCTAGAAATATTTTGAGGAGAGCAACTCTTTGCTCCAAACCCCATATTTGGCACTCTGCCAGTGCTGTTTTACAGGGACAGATGGACAATGTTAGGAATATGCTTATATTCCCAATGGCCATAAATGCCTAGAAGAATATTTTGATAAAATGGAAAAACTGCAGATTTTATGGAATATTCATATGAATTGTATATTTAATATACATATACATATATATATAAACAAAGAGAAAGAGATTAATATAATGTTCACTGGCAGTTAGCACTAATAAGCAAATAAAGGAACACATATAAAGTAGACCTCTTGATTCTTTAAACGTTCTTGCAAATATATGTTAACTTATTTTAGAAGACTCTATTGAAGCAAAGTTCCTCCTGCATAAGGCCAAGTCTATTTGTAGGAGAAGAGTTGAAGAATTTCCTGCAGCTGAAAAGGTCCTAAATATTTTACAATACAAGTTTGAAGGCTTATGTGCAAGTCATTCAAAGATGTCTGGGTGATTTTGGATCATATATTCACTGAAAGTCACTGGGAATTTTGCTCCTAAAATGTTTCACACTTTTAAAAATTTTGCCATAAATCTAATTCTATATTTAAAATTAGGCTGCAGTGTATACTTTGTAAAACTGATATGGTATCACAGTTGTTTTCTCTTAATCCCACCTACTGAATATGTTCAAAGATGTCTTTTAAAGTTGCTGGTCCTAGAAGCTCGTGCTGACAGTGGAAAAACAACGTTTTCTTTGGCTCAGTCACCACTAAAAAATGCATATGTCACAAGGTAATGGTTTTGATGATGGTGTAGTCAATTCAAGACAGCATCTGTATGGAATGACTTCCATGTCTCTCATCCGTAAGATTCAGCAATAGAGAGATATGACAGAGTTCAGCAGAATTGCAGGAGTACAATTTATAAAACCAAAATCTTAAACCAGGGAAAAGTGTCCTTTTTCACACAGGACTATAATCAGCCACATGACATTATAGTGGTCAAGAGCATCAGAGAACTCAAAAAGGGGTTAGAGCACTATGGAAGAAGAGATTATTTGTAACTTGTGTATGCATTGAACCATCTAGAAATTGGTGCCCAGTAAGATCCAGAGCTACAGTTTGTTGGAAGCCTGGGAAAGAAATGGTGCACAGGACTAACTTACACAAATAAACTTTTAATACTTCTCTCACTCTATGAATTATCAAAATGCAGACATGCAGTATGGTAGTCCTTAAGTAAATATATGTTGTTCCATAGACATTAAAGAGTAACAGAAGTGGAGAAATGCAAACATCCACTTTTGATTCATTAATACTGAGAAAGGTAAAGGTTATTTAGGATTCTGGTATTATTAATTTCGTTGAGAGCAGAAAGGTCATACAAGTCTTCTTCAGGAGCTCTTGGTTCAAAGCAACAGAAAGAATTAACCTGACATTTTTTTCAAAGGTATGTTCCTAAGGTTTACTGTAGTATGACACAGAGGAAATTTGTTCTTCTGTCTGTTGAGTTGTGTTTGTAAGTTAAATTGTCCTTCAGTTGACAGCTCCAGAGCCTCTGTAATAATGAGGGTTCCCTGAAGCTATAGACTAGTTTTTGTTAAATTCTTTAGCCAGTCTTCCCAGCGGCTGTGTTTCTTGACCAGGTGCCATGTTGTGGGAGAGGCACCTTTTTGTTACATTAATAGTATTTCAGTTATCACTGCAACATTTTGGGTGCAAGGAAAAAGAAATGTTAGATTTCAATGCAATGCATAAACTTTATTTATTTTGTTATCATAGTGAGGAGGAGTCCTCACTCAGGAGTTGGGACACAATAGTCACCTCTCTGATCCTGTTCATAACTTCTGAAACAAATGACCTGTAACAAATTTCATGGAGTGACTGAAATTAGGAGGAAACTCAGTCTTTCAATCTTAGTGAAATTAAGAAAATTGAAGCTGGAAGTTTTCAAGTGGAGAATGCTGTCACTTTCAACACTTCCTAGATGAGTTGAAACAGTCTTCTGTCCAAGGACCATGATGTTTGTTGATTGTAATTCTCTTTTTTTTCAGATAAGTTTTTTTTAGATCAATTTCTCCATTCCAACACCTTGTCCTCTTTTGTAGAGGCATGAGAAGTCCCTTTTTGAGGCACTAGGATCATGTTATGCTATCCTTGAGTTCCTTGATGGGTGAGCATTTAATTCCTTAAGGGCGTCTGTTCAGTACATTTGAGACAAATCTTATTGAAACTATTGTATATTACACTTAAATAGACAATGTTTAAAGAACATGTGTTTGAGAAATGTCTATTTTGAATAAAGTCCTGCCATCATAGAACATTACAACTCATTTTGAATCACGTATGTCTTTCACCCCCATGAGTACATCCTCTTGAATATACCGTCTGCCACACTGACTTGACTTGAATGTGAACTCTCTAACTTGAAGTGAATTAATACTATTTTTGTGTTATTATGAAAGTTAACTCTCTCTTGTAGTCATTTAGTCATTTTTGCAATTACTGAATTTTTCAGCTACTCCTATGTATAAACTATACTTTAGTACCTATATAATCTGCACTACAGTGGTTTTCATTGAGAAGATGGAAATAACATGAGATGTTAGCTTTTTTCCTTGGTTTTAGAAATTAAGGCAAGTTTTTGTTTTTTTTTTTTCCACTAGACTCTATAATTGATTTATGTATTCCTATTTCTTTATATCCAGGCACAGAGCTTATGAATGGATACACAGAAGGTAGGTGCACTCTGCATGTTTCTCCTTCCAGGCAAAAGATTTCCTTCCGACCTCTCAGACATACCCAAACAGAGTTTAAATGTTGCCTGTGGAGTACATCTGCATGGAACTTTAGGTGCGTAATCTGCCTGGCATTTGGTCATCTTAAGTTTTAAAACATTTGGCTCTTAATGTTTTGGCTCAGAAGGAGGGATTTTGATCCCTACACATTTTATAACAGGACTTCAAATGCGGTCTAGGGAAAATTAAAATGTTACCCGTATATGGAAGAAAGTTGTCAGTCTCAAAGCATGTTCTAGATGGTTGCTTTGCAATGTCCAGGGAAAAGAGCTGGGAGTAGCTCCTTTTATAGCTAAAATGAAAAATGTGGAGTTTTTCTAATATGAACAGCCTACTGAATATACAACCAATTATTCCTTTTGATAATATTTCTTTTCAGTTCATTTGCAGTCGTCGAACACCAAATATTTTGACAATGATGGCTGTCTTGCAGAAAAATATTTGAATGGATCAAACTTTAATTGAGAATCTTCAGTAGGAAAGAAGTAGCAGAATTTAATGTTATGCACAATGCATTTTTGTTATCTCAAATATACCAAATCAGAAAGAACTCTTCCCCTGATTTTTAAAAATATTTTAATGTAGAAAGAACTGATTTTCTGTTGTTTAATTTAATTTGCAACAATAATTAAAATGTGATCTCTTCTGCTTATGCAGATATGAACTTAATGGAGACCAAACCATAAATGACTTGATGGACTGTCTTAGAAAGGTTGAATTAAAGTGTTAACACAAAAATTTTGAAATGTTAACCTGAATTATGTGTAGGAGATAACAGCCTGGTTGAATGTTTGAATATATTTGAATACATCAGCTTGTGATGATATGTATTGTGTCATACTACCTATATGAACAGTAAGAGTTCATCCCCCCTGCCCCTATTATTGCTATTAGGTAGTGTATCAGATTCTACTCGTGCATCAAGTAAAACTTTGTTGACTTATTTCTGTTCCAAGGATAAGAAAAATTCATCCTGTGGTCCAGAGTTCCCAGCTGTATAAGGATTCTTAGATGATTTTATTCATAGAAATTGTTGAATATAATTAGATTTCATGCTACAAAAAGTAAACTCTCTATAGCTGAGCTTTAGATCAGAAACAAGCTTTACCAAATTTGCACTTAAAATTCTGTTTTCTTTTTAACAGAGATGTTAATACACCAGACCAATACAAGCAATAAATGACACTGATTAGAAGGAAAGATTAGTGACAGTATAGTTTTGTTGTGGAACAAATTGAAGTTTTTTTCCTTATATTAGTTTAAATAACACACACTAGGAGTACTCCTTTTCAATCTGTTTGTCGATTTTAGTGTTTGTACTGTGCCCATCAGAACAGTATAAAAAGTGTCTCTGGGGTACCTAAGTGCCTAAAAGCATTTAAGATCCAAACTCAGGAAATGAAAGACCAAACTCCCCTACTGTGATGGAGCCACTTATTTTGGTATGATTTCTCCAGAAACTACCTGCAATGTGAATAATAAGCCTGTGAAAATCAAGGTATTGACACTTCTCAAATATGCTGCAGAAAAGATTTATTTTGTCTTTTTAAAAGGACCAGTGTGGTCTGACTGTCCCCTGGACCTGCCAGCCTGATGGAAGCAAGGCAGAGGCTCACACAGGGTAGTAGAAGAGGCACCATCCAAAAAGCAATTTTGATCGATGGGGTGAATTCCTGTGTTAACATTTACTTTTTCACTCCATTTCTACTAGAAGACTGGCTAATCCTGCATATTCTTAAAATTGAAGTATTTATCATAGAAATCAGGAGTAATATTTTCAGGGTGAGAAGCAATGGAAATTTCATGTGCTTGTTGCTTTGAATGTCTATTTAGCCAATAACAAAGATGAACTATTCATCATAGGAAAAAAAAAAATCCTCCACCTTCTTTCACTGCAACCCACAATTAACAGCTTCCATCATCTAGCATTAGTTGTTACTGAGTGATCAACACTTACTACTGTCTGTTATAATATTTACTTAGTGATGGTAAACATCAAGTTTCATAAATTTTATTCAGTTGCATCTTGGATGAATCTGGCACAAAATACTGCAACAAACAAAATCTGGGCTTTCATAAGTTGTGGATGTTACATCCAAAACTTCTCATTATACCTGGCAGTAGCTTGGCATAACATAACTAGGACAGCTTTATTGTAGCATTAGGCAAGCTCAGAAATAGTTTGTGGGAGGATGATTTAGAGCTGCTGACTGAGTAAGATCAGAAAATATATGAATCCAGACAGAGTAGGAAAAAACAATGAAAAAATAAACACAAATTTTTATTTTTAAGATCAAACGAAAAAAACCAAAAAACCCATAAGTATTAATTAACCCCCTCAATAATAAACCATAAGTCCTTTGAAATTATCCTCCCTTGTGTTATGTTTACTTGCTCTTTTTGTCGTGATTCAATCAATTCAATGCATATGAACATGTTATTTTAAGAATACTAGCTTGTTTTAAAAAACTATTTCTCATTATGAAACACCTCAAATAATTTTCAAATCCTACTTTTCAAAAAGTGCAAAGTATTACCACATACTTGACTCTTAGCACTTGCACTTAAAAAAGATATTTATATGGACACTGCAATACAATCTCCTGATTGTATTTCATGTTTCATGTGAAGAAACTCTTTTGTTAACATCTTCAACCTTTTCAGGGATGCCTGATTTTATTGCTTTTCTCTGGACTTTTTATTGATGACCATGCAGTGAGGGTTTATTCATCTCACTATGCTGGGCACTCAAACAGGAGGTGCTTGCAGTACACAAGCAACAGGAGAATACAGGCATGTGTTTATTTAAAAATGCAGACACATCATATCAGGAAGTCACACACTCCAAAGTGCTTAATGACTGTATACACAGGAACATCACAATATGATTTATCATTGCAATATGATTTAATAAATTACTTAATGACTTAGAGACAAGGGCTGTAGTCCTGAATCAAAAAACTGTAACTTAGTCAAGGGAACTTTTCTCAGTCTGGGATCACAATACTTTTACCTGTGAAAACAAGAAAGAAAAATATTTCCTAGATTTCAACCTTTGTATTCAGAAGAGAGTGGAAACTGAAACCATATTCCTTTTGTAAACTTTCAGCAAGAAAATCGAATCAGATGGAAAAAGGTGTCCAGTCATTAACTAGAGGGAAAGGACAGATTCAGGAGAGTAAGCTTAATTTGTTTCACTCAGGACTGTGTTAAATATTTAAACGCTGCTTTAAAAAAAATTAATATTTAAGTCCAAATTGTTCTCTTTTAAAAAACAATGAACAATTTATTAAAAGATCGAGCATACATTTGACATATTTACTCTAAAAAAAAACCCAAAAAAATTATAGTAATAAAGATAAAAATGCAGCAAAATTCCTCCAAAGCAGCCTCGTTAACAGAGCAACATTTCCCTCTAGTGGTCGCTCAGAAGCAGCCAGGTTTTCCCAAGTTTCTCTCGCAGAGTTTCGGTGTGTAGCCAGCTCTCCCAGGGAGCTGCAGTCACCGTGCCCGGCGGCTTTGCAGCCCCCGGGACGGAGCGCCCGGGGCCGCGGGCGGGACACATCCCTGCCACTGCCGGGCACATCCCTGCCACTGCCGGACACATCCCTGCCACTGCCGGGCAGGTCACAGCTCTGCCACTGCCGGACACATCCCTGCCACTGCCGGGCAGGTCACAGCCCTGCCACTGCTGGGCAGCTGCGGGCGGAGGGGGCCATGGCTAGAGGGACAGCTGCAGAATTGCACAGGAACAGAAGCACCTTCTGCCATAACTGCTGCATACATCAAGTCCCTATTTTTCATTATTTATAAATGTATGGATATCTCCGTTACCAAAATAATCCTTTTTCTTTCTCAGTTGTTGTTCGAGCCATTGAAGAGAAAATATTCCGCTTTGAAAAGTGTTTGAACAGACTAGAAGGGGCAGAGAAGGACAGAACCGTGTTGTACGAAGCACTCAGCAGTGTGAGGAAGCTGAAAACAGAGACAGGCACCTGGAAGTCACAGGTCACGCAATGAAGCCATCTCAGCCCAGCGCAGCCATGGTGGAAATAGCAGCAAGTTCTAATTGTGATGAGCCCATATGGAAAGTTTTAGAGGTGTTAAGTTCCTAATTAGAGATACTCTGGCCTCAGCATGCTGTGTTGCACAGATGTACTGCTGCTCAGAGCAAAATTGGAGCTAGGTAATGTGGGCGGTCATGATAAAAAGTGGAATTGATTGAAAACATTTACAAATACCAGACAGCCAGGTCAAAACTTTTGCTGTGCCAAAGTAGGGAGGTTTCTTGTGTCCTTTTAACTTGTTTCTCTCCAGTTCTCCATTTCATTTAGAAAACTGTTGCACTTCTGAACCTTGGACCCTATGCAGTGTTCAGAACACTGAGTTTTATTCAGCTCTAAATTTTATGCTGAGAAGATTTTGAGTGAAAATTAAGTATGCTAATTTCTGAGAAGTTTTTTTGTTCATGAAGTGGAAGGAAATGGTTGGAGAGAGGGTGGAAGAATGTTCATGTTTGCAAAGACACAGATAAATGTTCACACATTCCTGTTCTGATGGGGAAAGAAAGAGCAGGGAGAGATTAAAGGAGTAGAGGAACACAGAGGAGGAGGAAGGAGATGAAAGGAGCCCATAGATGATGATAGAAAAATGAGATAAATGTCTCAAGCTTGGATATCTTCAACTTTGTAATGAATCTACAATATTTGGCAAATGTGCTATGCCAGAGTTTTAGCAAAGCATTTCAGACCCTCCAAAACCAATACGCAGACACACTCCAGCTAATAAAATACATTCAGCAGTAGTGAGCAAAGGATGTGGTTGCAACATGACGTGAAGAAAGAAGGAATTGCAAATACATTTTATCAGACATAGCTCTACAAATATTTTTTAGGCTTTTGGTTATTTATGAATTAAGAGTTAGACAAGAGCAAACAAGACTACAATCTGTCCCCTTGCTTTACACCTGGGCACTGGAAATATGTCTGGACATTAGGAGATGTTAAGTAGTATCTAATTAAACTGAATCCTTCCTGGAAATAAACAAGCAACATTGCTTGAAAAATTGAAAATTAAACATGATGAATTATTCCTGTAGGGAAGCTGGTTAGGCAATTCTAGAGCTAAACCAGGTGGGGTCTCTGTGAAGTTCACCAGTGGATCTACCAATCAGTGGGTTTGAGGTGTATTTTGTGTATACAAGTGGTCATGGGAGAGAGAAGATAAATATATGATTTTCTTTAGCAGTGACACATGCTGGCATTTTTATGCACTTTCTCTTAGATAGTGTAATTATATTCTGTTAAATACTGCTATATACTTATATACTTCATAGACCATTGCCTAGTCTGAGGTTCCTAAACTGTATTTTCTCCATCTATTCCTCTCCTCNTGAACTGCTTTTCTCTGACATCTGAAGTACAGAGGTGTTAGCAAATACCACTATTTGTGAGAAAGTAGAAAGTGAACCAGTAGAAAATTGAATTTCATTAATTTCTTCTTAAAGATACATCTTGCTTTTTCATATTTGCAGTAGCAGGGCTGAAAGTCAAAAAGTGTTTTTCCTACAGCTTCTATTCCTCTCCTCTCCTCTCCTCTCCTCTCCTCCTATGAGTTATTAAGTGGAGTTCACAGTTTGTCCTCAAAATTCAAACTTGTTTATCAAATATTCAGTATGTTGAAGATCTCCAGAATATAGCACTTATTTTGTTTGCAAATTATTAGGATTATGTTGATTGCTCACTCTAAGATGATTATTTTGAGTGTGTATCATAGAAATGTGATTGTTTCTATCCCCGTGAAGATAATGGCTTTAAGCAGCTTATATGCTTATTGTTTACAAGAGTTTACAACCCAGAAAAAACCCTGAAAACTTTCTAGATTTTTCTTTCCCTTGATGATAAATTTAATTTTTTCAGATTCACCATGTTTATTCCTGCCATTCAAGAGCTTTGTTCCCTTTAGATCAGCAAGACAAAGATGACACCAAGTATATCTAATGCTGGAAAAACACAGTGAAAGAATGCAGAAATGTGTGACCATCTGGCTTCTTGTCCACTTGAGCACAGGCTATAGGGGTCACTGAGACCCCTCAGAGTGCTATTGATACTGGACCCTGACAGGAAACACTTCAGCTGGTCCCCACAGGACAGAGGTGAATACACTCAGAGGTGTGTTACATCTTCAAACGCTGGAGCTGGTGACAAACCAAAGGAAACTTCTAGCTGCTTCCAAATGCTCTTCCTCCTGGTAACAGGCTAAATGGTTCCTGTCCCCTCCTGATAATCTGCAGCTTGGGGAAATAAATATCTGTCAGAGGCTTTCTGGCCTCACTGACATCCCCTGTATGAAGGACAAGTTAAAGTACAAACTGGGAGGATAAATTTTTAAAAATGTTGAAGTCATGATGAAGGACAAAAAAGTTATCCCGAGGGCTGAGAAAAAGCATTTGTAACTCCACAACTCTTTGAACTTTAATTCCTTGGATTCATTTGAGTGGTAGGGAAGCAATTACAGAAATAAGAAAATGGGAGATGCTGTCTATAAGAATGCAAAGGTTTCCCAAAGATTTTCCCAGTTTTACATTGTCACAACTGTGAACTCAGATAAACCTCACATAGGAGGTCAGTTCCCCACACACTGCCAATAAATGCCCTGAGGTGTTTGTACCCAGATTGCCAGGTATGGTCTTTAAGTAATGCATATATTCATAAAACAACAAATAAAATACTCTACACCTATAATAGTTTAAAGAGACAAAGATGCCAGGGCAGAAGTCTGTTGCTGAGTAGTTGGTTTGGTTTTGATTTTAATGTTAGTCCTTCCAAAAGGCAAAGTCCTTATGAACCCCATTACTACTTATGAATATTTTCTGTCCCCGCCTGCCTCAAAATCCCTTCTCCTTTCTTTTTTTTCTCTTTTCCAGTTCTACACTACTTTCATATCTTTTTCTTATATATACCTACGATCTATATAGGTGTAAAAGAATGTATGTATATGCCTCTGCAACTGAAGGATTGTTGTGAAAATTTAAAAACATCTTCAAGTTCTTGAAGCAAAGATATTTCATAATTATAATTCTTATCATTTTAACTAGATCATCTTGTCTAGGTGTGGTGCTTGGGGACATGGTTTAGTGGTGGAGTTGGCAGTGTCAGGTCAATTGTTGGACCCAGTGACTTCAAAGGTCTTTTCCAACCTAAATGGTTCTATGCCTATAGATTGGGATAATTAAAAAAGGAACAAAGTTAGGTCAAAACCTCTCAAATGTGATAGAATTTTGAACTTGCTTTTTGCTTTCTTAGCTTAAACCCAAAACTTTTCCATCAGTGAACAAAACAGAAAATCTGTCAAGATACAAAAGGGCTGTCACAGAGAAGGGCCCTGGCTAAGATTAGTCTTGAAGAAAATGGAGTTTTTAGTGCTGCTGGTGAAGAGGGATAAGAAATCCTGGACTGAGAACAGTGGTGCTCCACAGAAGACTGGACAGACTGGAGGAACCCAGTCACCTCCCACCTGTGAAGTGGTCCAAGGGCTCCTTTATAGGTGATTTGTGCCTTGTGGCACTCAGCTGCCTGATGATTTTAGTCTGTGTCAGAGAAGAGCAGGCAGCTCGAACAACTTTGATCTTGAAAAGAAAGAAAAGTAAGGCAGCAAAGAATATAACTCCAAAACAAATCAACTAAATTATCCTTATACTTCATGATACAGTAATTAGCCAGTAGAAAAAAGTAGGGGCAGCAAAAAGAGCCTGGATAAATTAAAATGACTGACACAAAAGTATGCTACAGCTACATTGGAAAGTAGCTTGGAATAACAGTATATAAACTAGAAGAGTAAAAATATAGACTGCACAGTAAAATAAACATTCTTCTTTCCAAAATATTTAGCTGTGGAAGTTGTCTATATAAAATAAAAAACATTGCAAATTATGCAGATATTTTTAAAATGCTAGGGAGAAAAATACATGGGAAAGGAGTTAAGGTAAATTCAAGATTTTTTTCACTGTATACAAGGAAGTATCTGCTCTTTAAATTTAGTTTTGGCACAAAAATTGATGTCTACGAGGTATTTTGAGGTCTTTGTACAGTTCTTACCTTTAAGTCATTGAGGCTTCATTAGTGCAAAAGGAAAAAAAGGTGGGTTTTTTTCTTCTGTTTTAAGTGTTAATGCCATTTTCAAAGGTGTTGTATCCTCAGGTTATCTGAATGCTCTAAACAATGTTCTGCTCTAAATTTTTATATGGGCTTAGATTTAAAATAAAATTCTAATACTGTTATGTCAGGAAGCAACTTTTCATCCATAAACAAACATATTGCAAATTTTATCCTGACTTATATCTCTAAGGCATGAAAAACTTTAATTCTGCAAAAAAAACATACAAAACTTTAGTTCTGCATACCAAATATATAGACGCTGTCATGGTTGCAATTTTTAAACATTTATTGTCCATGTAAATGCACAGTTATTACAGTAAATCACATAGTGTTCAGTCTTACAGAATGGCTTGAGCCTCTTTCTCCAACCATTCAGCAAAAAACCAGGTATCTGGAAGTTAATATGCATAATAAACTAGAATAAAAGTTGAACGCACATGTTAGAGTTATCTTGTTTGACTTAAAAATTTTTTAATGAAATGAAAAGGAGCAGCGTACAAGAACAGTGTTCTTTCTGTGATAAGTTATATCCTGCTCAAGTTGCTGCACGTCACTAAGAATACCACAGAAAGCTTAGTGGTTTGTTGAGACAAACTTCTCTGGCAAAGGTGATCTTATATTCCAATCACCCCTTGTTAAAAAGACATAAAAAGAAGATTAGCATACAGCCAGCAGGGCTCGTGCAGTGGATTCTCTTGGCTCATCTTGGAGTGCTCCAGTGAGGTCTGGCTTGTTTTTTACTGTTCAGGATCATTTCTTTTGCCACTCATGGAAGTCTCAATGATTTAAAAATAATAATAGCACAAATAGAACACATGACCTCTGACCCATTCCTCTTTGATTAAGTCTCATTTTATAACAAAACTATGACTAATGTCTCTTCCTTTGCCTTCAATAAACTATCATATAATCTGTCTATTATTCTTAATATCCTCTTGCCCCAATAAGACATTTGTGTTTTGTTTGGATTCCCCTGAATGGGGTGAATATTATATCTATAACCTACTGGAAAGCATTTCTTCTTAGACATATTGGCAGGGCTAATTTTGTTTTTACAGGTGTTTGTACTTGGAAAGGGGTTAGCCACAGTCTTGAAGGCTCTACCGCACTGGTACATCACAGGAGCACAGTGTGCTGTGGGTCCTTGAGCTGTTAACGGGAGGCAGGGAGGCAAGGTTAAATTAATCATTTATGCTTTATTTATACTTTCTCTTACTTGTGGAGTCAGACAAGCGGATGCCAGTTTTCCTCAGCTAAGGACTGTCTGTATGACATGATGTTTGATATCTGGCAAAGCATAATTTATGTGATTTATACTGTAAATCAAAAAAAGAAAGAAATACATTGGAATTGCGGCAGTGCTGCAGTTTTGTCTGTCAGCTGGACAAGCTAAATAAATCCCCTTGGCTTGTCTTGAGAAATTTTTCTTTGATTCAAATAGATGTATAATCTTGATACTGTTTCTTTCTTATCTTTGCTAAGATTTCTCTTTTCATTTTGTGATGAAAATTTGGTCATGTCTCAATTTAGTAGATTTCTTGTGGGATGATCTGACGGAGATTATTCTGGAGTGATTGATGCTAAACTTGATTCAAGCTAAAAAGATAGAATAGACAAAAATTAACTTGTCTTTCCCCTTCCTTTTTATTTGGGGATTTAAATATGTAATTCCAAAATTTAAATTATCATAATTTAAAGAATATGTACTTATCCAGAAAAAAAGTCTCATGAACTTCTAAATATATGGTTACATTCCACCAAAAGAAATACGCTTAATGTTCTGCTGAATGAGATTTAAACACATGGTTAAGTGTTTGCCTGCAGCATGGTCCTAGGCTATTTCCTCCTGAAAACTCAGTGCTCAAGTAAACTGAGCACCAAACTTGTTATGTCAAGGGATTCATTAAACCCTCCTGGATGAACAAGCTACCAGTCAAACCTACTGCAACTGCACAGAAAATGGTGATTAGAAGCAGAAGGAGAGCAGAAACAAGCTGAAGAATCAATAGGCTCAGCCACAACATCAAGTTCAAAAAGTATTTGCATATCTCCTGTTAATGTTTTTCTCACCAGAGTGTCTTTAACAGGGAATTTCCAATGACTTCTTTTGTCTTTTACAGACCACAGTACAGTCAGCCATGGGCAGGTACCAGGCAGGGTGAGTCTGGCCATGGAAGATGACAATCCTGGGCCAGAGGGGCCCTTTCTGATCTCAGTGCAAAGCACAAAGCACAGCCCTGCAGTGGAACAGCACTGCTAAACCAGGGATATCAATGTCAGCAGTACTGGGTATCGCTCCCAAAACAGATCTACAGCAAATGTGGATCCTGTTTTGGCTTAACAGTGCTTTGAACAAGGTAGAAAGGACATGTTTTAATAGTAAAATCATTGCTGTGGCAGTAATATGGTTTGTTATCATAACTTAATTCTTTTTTGGGGGGACTGGTGCTTTCCTTTGGTACATCTTTGGTACTTTCCTTTGGTATTGCCTACCTTGAGTATCCAATCTGACAAGTTATTAGATTTGCATATCAATTCCCTTATTCTTTGGCATGATATAACAGTATAAAAACTTCATTTCTGCCTAGTGATTTCATATTAGAGCACAAACCCACTGTATTTGCATTTATGGCTATAGTTTGAAGCTAGAACTGGTTTGTTGTGTGAACTCGGGAGCCAGTAAATGCTGAAGTAGTCATCTATATGTTAGTGTGACTTGCACAAATGTTATGAGGCCATGAAGGGCATTTGACGAGATACAATTCCACCATGCACCACCAATATATGACACTGCTAAGAAAAAGAAATGAGTGATGCTAACAGANAATACGTGTTCTACATGACATTGCTAAGAAAAAGAAATGAGTGCTGCTAACAGATTTAAGTTTGTCAGCAAGAACGTTTTCTTACAGATGCTGAATCAAAATCATGGAATAGTATTTCAAGTTAAATAATATTTCAAGGTAAGTAATATAATATACTAGGTTTTCAAACTTTAAAATGAGTATAGGTGAGGGATAAAGAAAGTCTTCTTATGTGTCTTTTCACTTTAGCTTGGTCAGCAAAGTTCTATTTTAGGCCATTAAACACAATGATCTGATATATATTAACCAAAAACATGCTGAATTTGAGGAATACAGGAGGGAAAAAATAATTTGTATTTATAATCACATTTATTACACTCTTTCCTTATTTCTCTGTTCCTAGCCATGTGTAGAAGCAGTATACTGCTAAGTGTGTTTCAAAATGGCTGCATCCATGCTCTTATATCCAAAAGCACATATTTTCTAGATGAGAAAACCAATTTTTAATGTTCTGGTTTAATTTCCTTTCAACATGCATAAGTTAAACCTCTCTCAAAATGTCTAAATTTATAGCAAATACAGTTAAAATTTTTCTACATAACTCCCTGCCTGCAGGTTTCTACTGCTGATATCCAGTAGCTAAAGGATAAGGCTACCTAGTGTTTTCTTAAAGAATTTTTACAGGGAACAGGAGGTCTCTTTCCTCTTAAAGTTGTTTCATCCCCATACTGGATGAGTTTTCTTTGTTAATCTAAATGCAGGCTCAGGATTTTGCTGGGTTTTGGTGAATTTGGTGCAACTGTTGTGTTTATCTCCAGCACAATCAGCTTGCTAATGCCCTACAAGAGCCATTGATATTTTAAGAGCAAACAAACAAGGGGATCAGGAACCCAAAACTCCAGTAACATCTGCAACACATATGCAGCCTTATTTTTATACATTTCTTTTGATCCTACTTCCTGGATGCTCATCTGCAACATCATTCCCATTCCTCTGCTGTCACTGGGTGGTCAGACACAGGTCCTGAACCGATTACTACTTTGGCACCTCACTCACACTTGTAAAGTGTTCATCTCAAATTTTTCCTGCAGTACAGATCATCAACCTTGTGTTCTTGAACAATGTCAGGGTTTGGTTTTTATCTTGTATAACCTAACAAAGTAACAAAGAAATATCCAGCTAAGGATGTTGTTTTGTTTATAAAATCAAGCTCTTCAATATGATTATTCAAGAAGCTTTGACTCTGCTCTGCTGTGTGTCAGTACCTCCCAGAGAATGTGGAGGGATCTCCTGGAGAAGCAGTCTGTGATCATGTGTTGATATACCACAGGGGAACTGTGAGCTGTCATTTCCTGACCTTTAAGTAGCGCTTGATTCTTCCAACTAAAATTTTTGCACCTTCTAACATTGGTTTCAGCTTGGTGGGCAATTTTTGTGTGTTTTCTGGTATTGTTTGTTTGTTTTGTTGATTTTTTTTCCCTTTAATTTCCTATGTTTGTGGTGTTTGAGACTTTTTTTTTAAGAGAAAGTGCAGAGTTATAATTATGACATGACCTTCAGCTACAACACAGGTTTATGCCATTTGCACTCCAAAGCATATTGGCACATCAGCTTGCAAAACATGGTCATTATGCTTAGAGTGGAAATGATGTATTGGGAATTTATACAGTTTGAGAGTGACTGAAAATGGGATAGTTATGCTTTTTTGCTTTTTTTTTTTTTTCTCCTGAAAATTCAAAATAAAAGCAGGAAAACTGACGATTTTTTAAAAGATCTTTCAGTGCACACAGCATTAGAATGAATTTTGTCTGGTGAAGAGAAGACAAATTTAATCTAATTTTCTAAATCTAAATCTGTAAGTTTAATTTCTGAAAATAGTAAGAAAGAAAGATGATGACACCTCTTGAAAAACATTGGCAAATATCTGACAATGGCAAGTTACAGGCAAGTTATAAGGTCAGGTCTTTATGATAATCAGCGATGTGAGTTATGCTCTTGAAACCTACTCTGAAATTCTACGTGCACAGGGAACCTCCTACATCCAAATGACAAAAAGTGAGAAGGGACTGCGTAAATGAGATAGCCAAATATCCTCATAAAAAGCTTAAAAAAATAGTCGTGTTTTCTTATGAAATTCTCTTGGGGACTGAGCAAATCACAAGAGAGCAAAGAGGATTACAGTCAAGACATAGGAAGCAGCTTCCCAAGACTTTCAGGCTTTCTTTGATGCCATGACTTGAAGAGTAGCAATAGAGCAGAGAGGATAACAAAAGATGAAAGTATTCCTGTTCGTCCCACTGAAGAGTTAGTATTTTACCCACTGTCTGGTTATTATTATGAATGTTTATTTTAGTGCCAGTGATATGTTTGACCCTGTGTTAGACACAAGAGTAAAAGGCAAAACCTAAGTAATTTGCATTTAAAAAATATACTTTTAGGTCTGTGAAAAGCAGAGATAGAAGGGATATCATAGAGTAAGGAATTATTTGAAGCTGCAGCTAAATCTCTTGGTCTCTTTATAGTAGAAAATAAGTTGTTCAGATAGGTCTGAACATGAGGTAAGTATCTTATAAGATCATTTCTCATTGAACTACATGATGCAGTTCACTTCTTGCCATATCCAGTGGTCTCACATGAAATGCAAAGCATAACAGCCCTATAGTGTAACTGCTCTGCTGTATAACACATTGTTCACAGTGTCCCAGACTACTTCTTTCAAAAACAACACTCAGCTTAGGGGGTCTACCAAATCAGAAATTAATTTAGTGCCCTCTTAAAATTTTAATAATGTCTGCTGCCCTCACCTCTGGCTAGTCCACTGGGTATGGTGGAATAACGCCGGATCTGCACTCTCCAGAGTTAAAGCCTCCTATTGTCACACTGAAAGTTATATACCCAGTGTGATTTTGTAGTACTTATAAAAGCCCATATGCTGGCCAAAACAAACCCACTGGATGTGAATCAGCATTTCAATGTGTAAGAATTATGATTCATTATATTTAAGGCCAAGATATAAAAAGAGATGTTTGGCCAGAAATGTAGTTAAGAAACTGTCAGCATATCCATTAGGAGGTCCTACTAGCAATCCTTGGTAGTAAATGGATGTTAAACTCTTCAGCAAAAGAGTAAGCAGGCACCTGTGGATGATAGCTGTTTTTACAGTTCCAGAAAAACTTATCAAAAACTTTTCCTTTCAAAAAATTAGTAGTCTTGTCCTTTATTAAACAGGAGCGGGAGCAGGAAATTTGACACATAAAACCAATAAACTCTCTGATTTTTTCTGCCTGCAATGAAGTTGTTCACAATTACGGTGTTACACCAACTAAAAATAAATTGTTTCTCTTTGAGTACCTGAATGTCAGCTCTCACATTGAAAAACTTTTAATCTTTCTTCATCCTAAGGCATCCTAAGCATCCTAAGGAATGCTTTAAATTCTCTGAAATCAGTTAACGGTAACAGAAACTCATGCTGCTCCTCAATGCCACTAGTCACACCTACATTTCTATAAAATGTGCTGGTTTAAGCTCCTGTGATCCAGGAAGAAAGTAAGTGTGAGGAGGAATAAAGATATGTTCCTAATGAGAAAGAGAAAATCTGTGGGACAGAAGACTGCTGGCACAATGTCCCTCTGCTGCGGGGTGGAGTCCTGCTGTGGCAGGGAGACATCAGTGAAAGGTCAGATATAGGCAGTGGAGTGAGGCACAAGAAGGGTTAAAACTGCCTAATGGCCTCTGTCTTATCCTAGCAGAATGCTCCATATATGCCTGGGAAAGCCACCTGTACCTCTGTCCTGTGACTGCACTGATACTTGGGTTGTGGAGGAGGTGGGATTTCCTTGCTCACATGCTAGATATGTAAGTTCTGTTGCAGAATTGTCAAGGTGATGATGCCCAGAGAGTACCCTAGCCTACAGTTCTCTCTGCTCAGCCCTCACTCACTCCAGACCAAGAGCATGAGCCATTTCTTGGAAAAATAGTCGGTGTCTGTCATTGCAGATTGGTGCCTTACAGCAGGATTTGAAAGCAAAAGAGAATTACTTATGAGGAGTTATATTGCCTTGGGTAGGACTGGTCCCTTCCTTTCCACCCAGGTTCAAAAATCTTTCAGCTACAGACCAACTCACATGGGCATCAGAGGAGTTGAAAATTAATTATGTCCACAGTAAGAAAATGTAGAACTAGTGGGAAGAAAACCAATAAAGTTGTTTTCTGAGTGGCCTTGGGGAAAACAGTGGGAAGGTGCTGGTGAGTAGAGCTGTTCAAGAATCAAAAGGACACTCAAAATCCCTAATTAACTTTAAAGTCAATAGCCCTGCTAGTGCTATAGTTGCCTTCTGAAAAAGAAAATTATCCAAACACATTGTCAAGTACTTGCCATTGATTTTTTTAGGGCACAAATGTTTAATGCAGGGACAGATGTGCTTCAGGAAGTTTTTACATCAGGAACACCTTTAATTTATTTATGGAAATTAGTAGTTACTTTCTTGAAATAAGGAGTGTAATAAAGTCTGATTTCTGCCTATAATGGGCATGGTGGCCCTTTACAGCCTGGGCCAGGCTCAGCTTTTTAATGCTCTTGAGCTGAGGATAAGCTTGAGCTCAGACCTGCTGTGAGGCCTTGCAGGCACTGGAGAGAGAAATGCTGGGAAACACTTTCTCTTTCCTCAATCCCAGTTAGGCAAATGAGGGCATAATAAAACATATACAAAGGACACCATAAATAAGAATTTAAAAGGGGTATGAAAACTGAAACTGCCTCCTTCCTAGCTTCAGTAAGCAGTTATTTTCTATGCCATCTTCCTTTTGAGATTAGAAGCTTTCATTAAAAGATAATCTTGTACTATACTGAAGGTCAGTAGTGGAGGAAGATCCTCATCTGTCTCCTATAACTTTTCTTGCTGAGGGCTGTTCCAGTTTGAAATCAGTTTCCCATAGCATGGGGCCTAACTGGGAAGAGGGCAGAGTATGTGCCTTCTGAAATCCAGAAGCCCCTGTGGTGCTGTTAATCAGTAACTATTTTTGCTGCATACAAGAATTATATTTAGTCACTCAGCTTTGAACATTAGGGATGAACAATACAATTAGAGATTCAAACAGTTTAGCTTTACAGCTATTTCATCATTTTTCATAGTACTGCTGCCAGCTGAAGGGTGTTACAGGGGCTTCACCTCTGATCCTCTGTGAAGTAGGAGAAAGCTGAGTTTTGGAAAACATTGCCTTACTTCTCCATGGAAAGCTTAGGTTTCAATACTGTTTTAAAGTGTTAGTCTGCTACACCTTTTTCAGTACATCTCCAGTTTTGGAATTCTTACCTAAAATTCCCCAAAATATTCAGTTAGACATTCCAGACAAATTTTGTGGTAATCCTCAAAAGATACCTGAGTTCAGTCACAATAAAAACATGCTCCTGGTATAAGAATAAATCCTCAAGCAAGGCTTTAGCTCAGGGGGGGCTGTATGTGTGCACATGGGGTCTAGACAAATGTGTTTGCTCTCAAATAGCTCCTGCCAATTACAGAAGCCCTGGATTGAAAGTGTCAGTCTCTAGGGCTATCAAATGCTTGTAATACATTATCAAATTAATGGCACACAACTAATGATGATGGGAGAAATATGCTCCTAGTATTCTCACTGGGAATTTTCATGGGCCGCCAAGATCTGACAGATATAAATTGACTTTAATAAAAGTCACAACAGGAGAGCTGAGACCTTAATTACCAACATGCCAATACTCAGTGAGTTTGGAAGATCTTGGTCAGAATATAATTATTATTATTAGCTTTTCTAGTCTTAAAAATGGAAAAAAGGAAGGGGAAGGCACTAAAATAGAAAGAGAGATTATGGGAAAAGGAAGAGAGATGAACATGTTTATGCTTTTACATAGATTTTTTTAAAATAAATGTCCGAGAGAGAAGAAGGTGACCTCTTGTGTGATGATTTTTTTATATTTTCATTTAGGTTTCTTCTATCATCTGGTTGCCTGTTCTCAGTTTGTGCTTCCTGCAGAGGAAGGCCAGGCTTCCTGAAGCATTTGAAAAGTAGCTGCCACAAGTCTAGTCCCAAAAACATGTTTTTCATGACCAGTGAGGTAAAGAACCGAAGAAACAAAATACCACAAGCAAAGGTTAAAACAGTTTCTCAATACTGCATCAGCAGTATGACAAATGTACCACAAATGACCCAAGGAACTTCTTTTACAGAATTATTTTTTTAACCTGCTGCAGTTATTTTTAAAATTTCTGAATTGTAGAATCAAGCTCTCTGAGTTACACTAATTCTCAGGGTGGTACAGTGCTATGAAATCTGTCTCTGTGGCTGGTTGCAACATTTTCCAAATCCTTAGGTGGTTTTTGTGGCCATAAAAAATCTTATCTTGGTGCAGACATGGTGTGATCCTGCTTCTTCAATACATGTTTTTAGTTAATACAACCACATAGAAAGAGCACTGAGATTTAAGTTCTTAAATAAACTAATTCATTTTAGAATAAGTTGGTTTCAAAAGGGATAACAGAACTATAACATATTTCTAGTGAGACTTGGGAAAATATTTATCAAGACAGAAGAGATGGTGGTGACAATCAGTCATTATTCTTTACAGCTTCCATATCATAGTCTCAAAAATATATATAAAAGAGAACCATGAATATAGAAACTATGATTAAACAGCAGACTTCAGACTTTTTTCGCATTTTTCATTTGCAATCTACACATGTAATTACACAACTGTATCATCAGTCAAAAGGCTTGTGTATGTAATTCATATTAACTGTTCATGATAACTGTATGGATATGCTTGAATGGGTGGAAAGATACTCCTGAAAGAATCTGGAGATATGAAATTGTCTGGACAAACACCAAAATTAACATTCCTTGAAAAGGATGTTTGTTCTTTAGAAATTAAGGATGTTAACTCCCTTTGTATTCACTAAGCTATCTCTGAACATCAACGTAAAAATTTCCATTTAAAAAGGCTTTAAATTGCCTGCTGCTTGTACTGTAAAACAATGACAGATTTTGGACATGTCTTTATGCCAGAAGTACAGACCTGTGATTGGATTTTCCATTTTCTAGCTAGAATTGTTCATTGTTGCACTGCAGTCTCTCTGCTGACTTCTGGTAGTCATTTTCCCCTACTAATTTAAAGGTTCAAGCACATCTACGAGTTGTCATATTAAAGAGAGAATTTTTTTCAAGACAGCTACAGAATTTTCTTGATGAAGAGAAAAGTAAATCTGTATGTCATCAACTCAGAATAGCAATTTAATGAATAGCTTTCCCCAGAGGCAAGGTGCACATGCTAAAAAATATACAAAGTACCAACCAGCTTTGTTCAAGTCCCTTTGGGATTTCACAAAGTGTGAAGTGTAAAAGCAAAGCAAGGACTCTGCTTGCATCAAAAACTGTTTTGAAATAAATACCAGTTTTTAAAAAGGCTTATAAGAAAGGACTAATCTTTTCCTTTGTTTATACCTTCACTATATGCCTCTGCCCCCTCTCCTCCCCACCACTGCTTTTAGTCTGAGAGCAGTTCATACTTGTTATTGACAATGAGAGAGATACTCTTTTAGGCTTTCCTTCAGAGGAGCACTGAAAATCAGCCACTGATATGTTTATTTGAGAGCTGAGGCTGGAGCAGAGAAAATAAACATTGTCAATATGTTTGGTGTTAAGGTGAATGGCATCAGGTCCTCCCAGTTTGACTTGTAAAGTCTCAGCAATGGTATTGCTGTGTGCTGGTGTTTTAGCAGGCCGTAGACTGGCCTCTAAAAAGAAAGGAAAAGTACAAGATGTTTGTACAGCTGAAAACAAGATGAAAAACCACAGGCCCCGTCTCACACTCCATTAGACCCTAAAGTCCATGGAGTACTGCACTCAACACATAAACACTCAGTTTGTGGAAAACTTTTTCAATGTGTGAAGGAAGGGAACAAAGCCTGGAGTCAGAACAATGAACATCTATGTATGCAGTGAGTAGCCAGTGCAAAACGCAATGGCAATGCTCAGTTAAACAAACAGCTGATACAGAAACACATTAGTCACATTAATAACTCCCAATAAGGTCTCTTGGGAATGTGTCTTGATATTCCAAGTGCACTGTGATGTGTGCAGTCTATAGATAATGTAGTTATTCTTTTCTTCTCACTTTTTATGGCTGGAAATAAGAAATAATGCCTCTAGTGTATGCATAGGCAATAGGAGGACCTGGTTTGCATGTCCTGTACTGACACAAAAACTCTTCTGAATTATTTTGTAAAAGTATAGTTAAAGAAAAAAAAATACATTCAACCTTGCTGTACAGTTGTGTGTATTGCAGCTCTACTCTAAACTGTCTTCATTCTGATACCTAGTGAAATAACAAAATAGTACTCTCTTGTATCATTACTTCGTAATAGGAAACATGGAATATAGGGAAAATGATAAACAGGGGTGTTCCATTCAGTTGTAAAAAACTCTTCCTATTTTGAAAAGAGCAGTTAGAAATCTACTATATCTTTCTTTGAATTCTTTGGGGCTATCTAGCTACAAATCTCCAGAACCTGTACAGCTTATGAGTCAGATGTGCATCAACATCATGATGCTAAGAATGATGCTGTATTATTATGAATTGTGCTGTATGTATACACGAACTCAGGTCTAACAGAAAGGTATCAGATGAGGTGTTTACAGTGTTTGCAGTTGATGAGCACTGAGCAAAACAGATTTGCTTCTATTGATTAAAGAAAATATTTAAAAACTTCTTTCTTGTCAGGCATCAGGATTGTTTTAACACTGCATTTGCCAGTATTGTACAGCACTGAATGTCTGCAAATAAATAAGATCCCATTCTCCCAGCCAACATATTTATTTAGATAAGGAGGATCAGCTGTTTAACTAGCATGGTTAGATGGTGTCAGCAGAGTGTTTCATAATGCACGGCCTCTTGTTCAATTACTGCACTTTACCACTACTCTCTCACCCTTTAATCTAGCTGTAAGAGTCAGAGCTGCAGCAAAGGCAGGGTGAAAGGGGCATGGCAAAAGGGAGAAAATATGCCTAAGTCCTACCAGCTGCTGTGAAGAAAGAGAAGCTGAAGGTTAACAGGACTAGACAGGCAGGAAGCAGCCACGGTTGGGAGGAATCTGAGACAGAGAACCAAGGAAAAGATCACTTTGGGTTTCAAAACGCCTTTCTCTTGCCCCATGAGGCACCATTGAAAACAATATAGCTTCTGATTAGTTTGTGGCCAGTTAAAACCTATATAGGGAGAAAGAGGGACTTCTATACCTGCCTGTTTGTAGACAGGGAGGAAATTGAATTATAGGTGCTGGGCTGAATGTCAGTTGAGATTTTTCAAATATCAGTGATTATTTTACTGGCATCTTGAAACAGTTTTTAAAAGTGGTATATTAACCCTATTTTAACAGAATAACTTCATAACTGTTTTAAGGTTTGGTATTGAAGAATTCAATACCAAATTCAGTTGGTCTTCCAATTATTAGCTCCAAATGCCAGGTTTTAAAATACATTTTCTGACTTCCAGAAGTACTGAAATAGGTCTCTTGCATCTTTTCAGGGTGCTACCATGAGCTCTAAAAATCAAGCCGATTTTCAGTGATGTGTATAGAGGAGGATTTAAACAACCTGACAGTAGAAAATCAAATGTGTTTCTCTGACTACTGCCCATGATCTTAATGCTTCTATTCTAATTTTTATCAAGAAAGTCTGAATTAATTTTGGTTTAGACTTGATTCTGGAGGTGAGCTTGTCTAAATCCCTTCCTTCAGTTTCACACATCATGAAAGTCAACATGTAAAAATGCACATTTTTAAGATCATATCCTTTTCCCTGTCCGGAAGCTCAGCTTAGGCTTTTATTAATACAAAACAGACAAATATAAAAAATATTATTGTTGTGTCCGAATGTATTAATTTAAGATGGATATTACTGTAGCCTTTTTAGTACTATGTTTTTATAGGCAACTCTTTCCCGGATGCTCCAGTGAGCCAACCCCAAGGAAAACCTCAGAATGATTCAGGGAATACTTCACCTTAAGACAGGTTACTTCTGTTCCCAATCAGAAGTACAGTCATGACTGCACCAGGATTACTTTTCTCCATCTCACACATTTTTAAGGTAATAGCAGCAATGTACCCTGGACAGCCTCACTTCAGGAAATTGCTCACAACTTCAGATTTGCCATGCAGTCATTGCGCTGGTGGGATGCAGCCCGACCCTCACATGATCTCAGGGGCACTGAAACAGCACCTCCTCTCCCATCCTGACAAAATAATCAGGTAAGTGTGTGTGGGGTCACATGGGCCCAGAAGAACGTGGGGCTGGCTGATGCGAGGTCGTGGCCAGCCCTGGAGGGGTCCTGCACAGAGCAAGGTGGGCATGGGCACCCATGGCAGTGGGTGAGGGTCACTCCCTGGGGCACCCTGCATGTCCAGACAGTGGTGCTGCCTCCTGGGCCAGTCACCATTGCAGGTGACCCTGGGATCAGGAGCAGCCCTCACAGTGGACAAGGTCCAGCATCTTCCCCTCCCACACTAAGCCAGCTCTTGTGTGGGGCTCTGCTTCACTATTGTACACAGCTGCTAATTTTTGTGACTTGCAAATCTAATGATATAGTTTGTTTTGTTAATATTGCAGCAATTGCAATTATTGTAGGGTTCCTAGCTGTTAGGTTTTCAGAGAAGTTTTGAAGCATGAGCATTTAATTCTTAAAGATGAAAAAATTAGAAGTGAAGTTTATTTATTTTGATGCTTAAATCCCATGATTTAAAAAACAATCTCCTTATTCAAAGAAGACTCCAGAAACAAAGCATTATAAATGTACTAACATGAGTAATATTACAAAGCTTTAAAATAGGCTTTTGTTTTCCCTCTTGCATTTAATATTTCAAATTCATTATGAAAAAAAATACTAGCAGACTGCTGGAAGATTTACTTCAGTTTTCAAAGATAGTAAATGCCTTGAAATACAAAGAAATGTAAAGCAAATATTATCTGAGATAATACAAACGACTTCACATCTCAACTTATATTCTTAAGTTTTGCAATTTAAGATATATATTTTTGTTTCATTATCTTAAAAAAAAAAAAAAAAAGTAATGAGTGGCATTTGCTGAATAATGTTTAAACATTTTTCCAATGTACCTCCTTTCCAAGCCCCCCTCTTTCTTTCCCTGACAGTATTCAGTCCGTAACACAGAAATCCTCACATTCTCCAGATGGTAGCATAAATTTTCAGGTCAAGTGATATTAAAAATAGATGATAGTCCAGACCTCATGAGTCTCTACAGAAAGACTAAACAGTCACAATAGGGAATATCATTGTTTTGGTTTTCTTTATGAGGTTTTATGTACTCAGCTGTTTCTTCAACGTGCTCTCAGTGCAGAGAGACCCTGATCACTCTGAATTCCAGTTCCACCTCACTTCCTACCCTTTATACTTTCTAAGCCCCATGCCACACAAGTCAAGGGAAATATATCCTCACAGCTGCACCATCAGCCCCTAATGTGCTCTGCACCGCCGATACTCCTGCTCTGCACTTCAGAGTATTTATAACCGCAAATGAGTTCTTGAATAACCTGCTCTTAGAGCTCCTTTGGAGCAACACAGTCCACTCCAGGGCATTTTGTCTTTTTGATTAATGGATAAGACCTCTCTAAAAAGCCTGCTGAAAAGAAACTCTTTTAAGCACAGGAAGTTATGAAAGTGCATCATAATAAAGTACATCTTTGAGTAATCATGTTTTGTATGCAGACAGTAGCTGCCAGCTAAGGGGTTGAGCTTGTTTCAGATGTTTTCCTAGCATGTCTGAGAGGTACTATTAAAAAACAAGGCAGCTTCAGGGTGGTGCTGAGCCCCAGAAGCTATTTCATCTTTTATGTCTGGTTCTACTTGGGCCAGATCTTAAATAGATGTTTCTCACGTGGCCATGGGCATTTGCGGTTCAGAAAAATAGCTTTTCAACCATGAAGGCTGCTTTTCACACCCAAGTGGAACTGGCAAATAGCCAAACCATCTGCATGGGTCATATTTACTTAGTAATAATGTTTGGGGAGGAAAAGAAGTTCTGTGGCTTATCAGTTTCCTTTGACCTGTGTGGCTAGTACTTAGACAGATATTTTCTTGTCAGTCCACATTTGGGGATTTTTATTTTTCCTGCAAAAGACAAAAGATGATGAAGATAGTAACTCTTCCCGAATATCCACTTGCAGTGAGATGGATAGATCTTTCATAGGTAAACCTACCAACCCAACTAGTTAGGGCCATTCCAGGAGAAAAACACCGCTGGGCAAAACACCATATTGAGGCTCAGGAATTGCAGTAAGGAACTACTTTTATAAAATAGAAACTAGTTACATCTACCACAGTAACTTCAGCCCAGCAGGAACAAATCTGGTGGACAAAGGATCTGTGCTAGGGACTTGACACCCATTCTGTTCTCATTTCAGGGGTTTCCTTCAGCTTCAGTAAAGGCTCCGACCCCCCGAACCAAAGCTTTTGAGCATTTTGAGGTTTGATAGAGGTTTAATTTCATCTCAAGGTTTAATTTCATCTGAAAGGAATTCCGTTTGTGTGCCCTGAGGTTGCTGCACAATGTGACTCACGTGTGGTAAGTGGGGTCAGGCCATTAGATGAGTCTCTTAAATGAAAATTCTCCTGATCTAAACCACAATATTAATATAAGCTTAGCCAGCATGTAACACAACTGAAACAAGGTTCCCTCCTGAGACACTGCTTTTCAATTTCAATATTATATACACAAATTTTAAAATCTACATTCCTCAATTAGGGCTGCATGACTGTGAAGGCATGGCTTCAAACACCACAGTGCATCCAAATTTTTCTCAGCAAGGGCAGATCTGCTCCATGAGAGCAAGGCACATCTCTGAGGAAAGGTACACTCTGGCCCCCTGGGCATGCTGTATAATTCCATATCCATGAGTCACACAGTAATGCCAAAATGCACTCTCAGGAAACTGTGCTGTGCTCTCAGCCACACCAATAGCTGCAGTTCTGCAGAAAAGTACTTCAAGGATATGTTCTGTAAGTTATGACCAGACAACATCATGTTACCTCTGCTGAATTGCCTTAAATTTCCCTCAATTTAAAGCTATTCGAGCTGTTATTTTCCTTTATTCCTTTTTGCCAGGGAGATTTTCTTTCCTGTGGGCTGTCCCTAATCAGAGCAATGTTCTCAGTTGTCAGGGGCCTGCTCTGAAGCTCTTGTTTTCGATTGCTTCATTTGTACCTACCCTCGGTTCCTGCTACATGTTGCCCAGAGCAGCAGGCAGTGCCCTGCTGTGGGCACAGCAGCCCTTTATACCAGGATGAAGTTTTCTCTTGAAATCTGTGCTCTGTTCCTCTGTTTACTCTTCCCCATGTTTGCTTGCTTTCCAAACTGCTACCAGACATCAGGTTGCTGGTTTTAAGTGTCTGTCAACAGTCATCACCAAATCCTTTCCCTGATCAGTGTATTGCAGTCTGTGACTGGGGAACATACTTTCTACTGTTTTTGTCAACACTACTCTTGTTATTTACTGTTTATTTAACAGCCCAGTAATGTCTTCTATCTGTGCCTGCCTTTCATTCCAGATTTGATTAATCTTCTTCTCAAGAGTAAAATCAGCTCTTCTTGTCTCAGCTTTATTGTGTGTCCACTAGTTCATCTGTTCTTCATTTTAGGACATCTAATGTAGGCTTAACATTAAAATTCAGTGTCAGTAAATATTATACAAACAACCTTCATTTTATCAATGCTGTTTTCAGATTTTTTTGAGTTCTTCATCAACCCTCCAGAGTAGAATATTTCTATGCTCACTGGTACTGCTTTTGCTGTGCAATGAAATGTATGAAATTGGCGTATTTAAGTGATTTAAGTTATCTCTTGCTCTTAAGTAACAGGATCAGCAAAGGAAAATAGCTTCAGGTGAGATCCATATAGGGCTAGAGAAAAGGTATCTGAAAAAAAGGGATTTAATTTGTGTGGTGCTGGGGAATTGCAGGTTTGATGTGAGCCAGCAACATGAGGAGGTTTCAAGACACATCTAAGGCTGCTCATTACAGCTGCTTCCAGTTCTTTAGTAATTAAATTTTACGTGGATTAACAGTTTGGCACCAATTTGAATCTGCTTCAGTAAATATCAAAATTGTTCACAAGGGGACATCAATATATTTTCTCTATGAGAGAAAATTGTTTGTTGGAGGAAGATGGAAAATTGTAACAGACATTTATCCAGCATGTATATGTCTTGATCATTTTACTAGTTACATGGAAAGTAATAAATTAGAATTGATCACATGGAAAATGAACTATCCTAAAATTTTTCTGCTGGGCTTTTCCCTTAATTACATCAAAAGTTTAGCGCATGTTTTATAAGCTGCATGAGCAATTGGACTAAAGGAAGAAGAAAAATGCACATATTCATCCTAGGATGGACTTTTAAATACAAATCACATCCAGTTTTGAAAGTAGACTCCTTTATCAGTATTAAACTCAATATTTCGGGAAACATAGTTTCTCTACTAACCAGGCCTTATGTTTTTGTGATCTTCAGTTATATGATTTTGTTGGATGGAAACAGAATTTCGTTTTGCAAAAGAGTTTGACATTTAGCTGTATATTAAACAGGCAAAAAACCTGGAACATGTAACATTTTCTAGAAAACAGACTTCCCAAATGTCTTCTTGTTTTGGATTGATGGTTCTTCATTTGACAGAATGGAAACATTTAATTTTCTTATGGTTTGTGTGGGCAGGATTTTGATCATATATTATATGAGTATGAGGTAAACCAAGAAAAAATAAATGAAAAGTTATGTCATAATAAAATTTGAAATATTAAATTGTGAATATAGCCTCAAGGCATGTTTTGAAATTGTCAGCAGTGCTGTTTTCTTTCTTGGAATGAAATTCCAGCAAAACCAACTCTTTCTGTCAATATTGCATATAATGTATACAGGATTTGCAGCAGAGTTTTTGCTAATAAACCACCATTTTTAAATGACATTATTTTTTACTGAACCTTAGGCAAAGAAGAATGGTCTAGTTTTTGAGACTGACCATAAACACAACACCCTCCATTACATCCTTGCATAATTATTTTTCCTGATTATGTTACTATCAAAATTTTATAAAATGACCAAGTATTTTCCCTGAGCTTGACAATTCAGTAAAACAGACTGGCTAAGAGAAAGACATATAAAAGAGAAATAATTAGGTAAGAAAGTAAGGAAGGCATTAGCATGCAAAAGTTTTTTTGTGGTTTTTAATACCCACCTGAGCCTTTTCCTCTTTGTTTATGTTTATCTCAACTCTCATTATCAATGTCACCTGCCACTTGCATACCCTATCCAAGCTCATTTCCAGTCCCCTAAACACAGCCACATTTTTTTTCTTCTTTTTCCACAAGGTTATAATATTCAGGCTGCTTAAATTTAAGCCTAAATACAGATATGAAGGTTTTATTTAAGCTACGCAGACTGCAGTGGGGGGAAACAGAAGTCATATAGAGTTTAGGAAATACTTGCT
The DNA here is from genome assembly GCA_013397295.1 of Polioptila caerulea. Taxonomy (NCBI): domain Eukaryota; kingdom Metazoa; phylum Chordata; class Aves; order Passeriformes; family Certhiidae; genus Polioptila; species Polioptila caerulea. The sequence goes on along the minus strand of VYXF01006265.1, from coordinate 198,565 downwards.
GACTCTGACAGGTACAACCCCACAGAAGGCTTATGCCTTATGGCATATTCCCAGGGAAGTCAGATGAACTTCAAGAATGCTTTGAAAAATAGTAAAGGGTGAAAATAATTGTTTAAGAACACAACATTTTTCCCCTGAAATTGATTTTAGTTGTTTAGTAAATAATAACTGCAAGAATTCAAACCGGTTAGGAAAATTACAACTATCCAAAACCTTCAAAATAAATTCTGTAAATCCTGAGGCAAAAGGATGACAGCAAAAAGGCAAAAACAAAGGAAAAGCTCCTACACAGCTCCTTCAGAGCATGCCATGTATGTTGGACTGTTTTGAAAGTGAGTATCTGAAACCTGCACTTAAGGGAGACTCTGGTTTAGCTTGGAAATATCTCCCCTTGGAGCTTCATTAGTTTAGTCCACCCTGGTTCCTTGATGGCTTTTGAGGATGAGGGATTGAAGAGAAAGATTTAAGAGACTCCAGAGTACAAACATCAGTTGTGGAATAGGACAGGACAAGATTAAGCACACTCACAACACCTGAAATAGAACTGTGCACTAGGGAGTGACCAATCATTTAAATGGTTGCTCCCTATTAAATCCATCTGCACTTTTCTCAGCCTTCTTTAGCATTTTAAGAGCCTGGGCTGCCATACCATACTGAGGCAGCTACGAAGCTTCACACCTCCCTTTAATGACAGTGAACTACAAGACATGTATTATTCCACATGCACATGACCTAAATACGGGAAAGGAGACTTGAGGAGTGGAAAAGAAAAGAAAAGAGAAAAGAAAAGAAAAGAAAAGAAAAGAAAAGAAAAGAAAAGAAAAGAAAAGAAAAGAAAAGAAAAGAGAAAAGAAAAAGTAAACCAGTCTGTGGCACAAGCAAATACCACCTAAATATATCAACAGAAAATGTTTTTATCTGCTATAAGTTTTGATGTTATAGTCTATATTTTGACTCCATAGTGTGATGACTGTATAACTTTTCACACGAATTTCATTTTTTCCTGTCAAGGTACATTATTTTAAGGGCGACAATAACTTGGCTTCAAATGAGGTGAAACCATCACAGTGATAAATGAGTTTCTTGAGGAGGGCAGTTATACCCTGGGAATACACTTTGGAAGACCACACACCTCTGCTTAACTAAGCTTGTTAGCTTTACAACACATTACAAATACTCCTTCTAATGCACATGGCAGTGAAGAGACCTGAGCACTTGACTTTTGAAAATACAGTATATGTTGCATGGGGAGATTAGTCTTGGTTTTCACACTGGTCTTTTGTGCAAGTCGGTTGTTTAACAGATGAACACTGCCTTTGTCCCTTTTTTGTTGTATGAGCACTTTTTTTAATATTTTAATTTTTTTTTTTTTTTTGGTGTCAGATTCAAAAAATAAAGGTCAGGTTTTGACAAGAAACTTCTAACTGCAGTCATCAGGGACCATCTCATTTACGTGCAGTGTAGTTCATGTTGCAATACAGGGGAAAAAAGTCATGCCAAATAATATCAAATTTTTAGAAGCATTTCAAGACATCACTGTAATTTTTAATGACACAGGCTGCTGAACTTCATGGGTCCTGTGATTATCTTGCTAAGATATTCTCATATTGCTCCCCTGACATTATATGCAACATAACTGAAATCTGGAGGAAAAAGTCCTGGCATAACCCCTGGATGTACAGGAACATGACTGCCATCCACCATGGAAAATATACATCATGCTGCAAGATTTACTTCAACTCTCTCACAGCTTTTTTGTAATTGTTGAAGTAATGGCTCTGTAAATCTTTGAGAGTTACATCAAAAAATACCTGTGTGATGCTTTACTCCATTACGTGCTTCATGCAATGACTTTAAATAAGCTAAAAGCACAGCTAAAAGATAGATTTATTTTTTCTTAGCATTCATTTTCTCCTTCAAGGCATTGCCTGAGGGACAAACAGACTTGATTTTTCTTATGATTAGATGCTGAAAGGATGGCAGAGCTGGTATGTTTAGTAATGTATCTTCTCTAGTAGTGCTAGAAATACTAAGTTAAGCAACAGATTTGACTGAGACACCCAAATCCCTATTCCTAAAGCACAACCTCTGATAAATACATTCTTCTTGTTCACTTAGTCTCCCTCTATTTTCACGCCTTAGGAGAATGCTTCTAGGGCTAAGCAGACCAAAATATAATGTAAATGGAACCCAACTGTCAGGGGCAGATTTTCTGAGAAACTCAGTCTTCTGAGCTGCTCAAAAACTTTTCTGAGTATTAACTATAGCAGAGTCTTAGAGCCTCTCAGGTGAATAACAGTTCTCCATGGTGAATGGCTAGGTTAGCTCAGTGATGAGGCATTGGGAGCTTTCTTTGTGCCAGCCAGTGTAAGCCCAGGGGACTCATCTGCTTGAGCAGTGGTGTTGGAACCCTGGACGAAATGGGAGCTGCTGTGGCACTCTGACTCTTGTGCAGTGGAGCTGCAAAACCTGTCCAGGAGAATTAGGAGTCAGCCAAGGTCTGTAGGCAGTTGAATCATTGGAGATTTGTCTCTGTGTGGTCCAAACCCCCCTTATCCTAGACAGTAGCAAAGTGGTCGTATTTTGAATCTGGGCTCCCACTGCCAGGAAAGCTTTGAAGTTAAGGGAAAAAAAATTTCGCAGTGGGACATCTCCCTTCTGAATTGCAGCATGTCAACACTTTCAAAAGTGAATGCAAACCCTCTCCTCTGTGCAGGTCATCTTTAAATCTCCCCATACCTTTTGACAGACATTTGGAAAATGTTTGAAAGAAGGGAAAGGAAAAGAAACACATCTCATACAAAACCTTGGTGTGAAAAAGATCATCTTCAGGTGTGTGTCTCTCCTCTTTTATTGTCTCCTTCTGGCACTCTGAGGTCAGATTTGGAGTGCTCTGAGGAAGACTTGAGGAGCACTGGCTAAGCACACCTGGCAGTGCAGCCTCCCCAGCCTTCCCTGCAGGGAAAGTCTGGCTCCCTGTGTGATCCTGCTGGAATCCTCCAAATCAGTAGCAGCAGCACCCACCACTGCTCCCACTGGGACAGGTTTGCTGGGCAAGTGGCAGAGCCCTGCATGCTTACAGGAGACTGGAGACACGTTGGGACAGCCAGAAGTGGGAAATCAGAGTTAGCCCAAATACTTGCTTCTCCTTGAACACAACCTATATATATTAAAAAATATAAAAATCTACGTGAAATTTCTTTGTTGTTTGTTTATGAAGGATGGGGCCAGTCCATGGGGACGCATGCCAGATATAGCACAGGCAGGTGCTGTGCAAACTTCCCACCACAGCTCAGCCAGTGCCCCTCAGTCCAGGCTGCTTGTGGTCTCAGGGCCCTCGTGATGGACGGCGTGGTGTTTTTATGAAGTGCTCGATGGTGGCTGCTGCCCTTCCCGCTTGCTGTATGCCAGGAGAGCAGAACACTGAGCCCTTCTGCCCCAGGTGTCTGCACTAACACCCATCAATTAGCACCTGCTTTTCAGGGCGGCCTCTCCTGTACCCACGCAAGTGCTCCTGGCTGCTCACACCTGCTGAGGCGAGCCCTGCACGCCACACACAGGCTGTGGGTGAAGCTGGGTCGAGAGCTGATTGTAAATCAAGCCCTTATTTTACCTAGTTTCATCCCGCTCGCTGAAAAACAACTTTTGCATTGGCATGAGAACTGGGCTGATGGCCACCAATATTTGGAGTGAAAGTGGCATTCATAAAGCTCCTGGCTGGGAAAGGCAGCTCAGCATCTCAGCCGGCTGCTGCAGGGGGAATGCTGCCTCCTGCCAGGAGCCACTGCGCGCAAACGAGAGCTGCAATCCAGAGCTGCTCTGCAACTATTTGCTTTTGGAGTGTCATTTTGGTTTGGTTTTTGTTGTAAAAATGTGACAGGTGTCTTTTTTTTAGAGAGCTGCCACCAATACTGACTGGAAAACATCCAGATGTTTCCAGGATGAGGATTTTTCCAGGAGTTAGCTCTCATCTTTTGTGCAACAAGTCCCCAGGTGCAGCTGTGCCTGGAGCACTGATTCCTGATGACAGTGGTGTGAAAGGCTGTTTCTGCAGGGTTTTTGGAGCCTGTGATAGTCTGCTGAAAAGACTGAATTTCTTGGCACCCCTTTGCTGAGGTGGAGTCCAAGCTGGTACAGCTCTTGCAGAATCAGACCCAGAAGCTTCTATGCCTTTAACTTCAAAGCACTGCAGCATCTGTTCAGTCAGCTCATCCAAAAGAAATGCAGTTTGTGTGCTCAGAGATGGTCCACAACGTGAATCAAAGTGCAGTTAAGTGAGCACCACCAAAAGATTACCTTGAGAAATGTTCATTCCTGACCTGAAATAAACCACCCTTTGGAATATCTCTAAGGCTATTAGGAAGATTAACTTCCTATATTTAGTCCATGTTGAGTACCCCATCTGTGACTCTGTTTAGTCCTTTTGTGCTTTGAACATCTTAGGATTTCTGTGGCAGCCTAAAATATTCTAAAATATATATCATGTGCCCTTTGTCCAAACTTCAGTGGCAGTGCCTCCTTTGCTGTCCTTCTTCACTGGAATGATTTTGTTACTCTATCCCTCTACTCATCTTTCATTTTTTTTTAAATTATGTACATCCTTTTCTTCCCCTCCTTATTTTCCCCTTTATATCACTTTTTTCCTTTTTTCCTTCCTAGATCTTCAATCTAATCTTTTGTTTAAGATTGACCTTTCTAAGCATATAAAGATTTATACGTGCCCAATATAAGTAGTCTTAATACTAACTTCCTATTATTCATCATAGCTGATTTTTGGACATGCTGATTTTTTTACCTTATGGTTAAATAATTTGATTTTTGAACAGAGTTATAATTTAATTTTTTTATTTATTTATGCACTCGGACTCTTTATACATGCAAAATACTATGCTGGCAATAATATACATGAAACTGACTTTGCAAACATGGTTCAAGCAAAGGTTTGGAAATATCAAATGAAGACACTTGCAACTGATCAGGAAATAGTATTTTTTTCCTCTTTCAGAGGAGAGTTAAAAACAGTAAGGGTTTTAATCATTTAAGTACTTTGGTTATAATGGAAAAAAAATCTCCTGAAAAGAAAATGTTAGCATTTGTGGGTGTTGCTTTCCTAAAGAACTACTTCAGTAATTTTGTCAAAATGGTTGTTATTCATGGAATTTTACACTTCAACAAAAAGCACCTTTCCATAAAAACCTCTGATGGAAATTCTTGACCAACTTGAGTCAGAAAGTTCATCCTTTTTTAACACAGCTGCCAATGTACTTCCTGGTCATTTTACAATTTGGTCATTAGATGGTGCTCAAGAGATTAAATTCATGCTTTAGATTATGTTTCCAGTTTTTGTTTAAGAAGCTGTAGACTGGATGCAGATTCTATTTCTATCTTCAGAAAATATATGTAATGTGTATCTCTGGACTAAGTAGTGGAAGGTTTACTCTTAATTTCGATGGGATCAAAGTCTTTAATGATTAACTGGTGTGATGGAGAACAGATTCTGAGAATTGCCACACAGTTTGATCCAAATTGATAGTAACTCTTTGGCTATGTCAATTAATCTATATAATTTTCATATTAAAACTAGTGGTCTTTTGACAAAGACCTATCAAGTGCTTTTGTTATGATGTGAGACACATCTGAAACTTGTTTCTTTTGGTTAAGAGCATTTGAAGAAATTTAATAAACAGGGCTTATAAAAATATTTCTGCTCTTTATATCATGGATAAAATTTTTTAATGATGAAAAAGTTTTCACTGTGAACCAATCATTTCCATGATGACTTTTATTAGAAGTAAGGCTGGACAGAAAAAAAAAGTTATTTTTGAAAATTTACCATGTTTCTAAATAACACTCCAAAGTGAATACACCATGAAGATTGGTCCCTTCACATAGTGCAACTAAGCACTTCTATGTGGTTTTAATTACTATAAATACTTGAGGGATGGTTGTTTTCACAGCATTTTCTCTCAGTGCTCCTCATAGCCATGTTAGTGTGTTGCACGCAGACTTTGATCTTGTTATGCCTCTGCTTTGAGCTGCAGATTCCCAAGGTGGGAGTGCACCATCTGCCACACAGACCCTGAAGGACAAGGTAATACAGATGGAGAGTGCTGGAGTGGTACCACAAGGAAATGTGTGACCTCAAAATGACTTGGAGATATCAAGCAGGGAAATATATCCTGCTCATTTCTTCCTCACATCTTTATTAAGTCATTGTTCCAAACAAAGGACATTTTTTCCACAGTATATTTTGTCATTGTTATGTTCTGAATGGTGTCCCTGAGGAGGAAAGTCAAATGAACCTGTTATTTATTTCCCTTTATCTGTGTCTGTGAAGTGTGAGCTCTAGGCTGTGCATTTGAGCAGAACAATTTAGAAAACAGCCTTATATACATTTGTTTGTCATGAAGTTTGGTTGGTTTTGTTGAAAGTATCAGGGCTTCTACTGATGTACCAGCAGAGATTTAATATTTAGCCAGGATTCTCACACAATTAATACTTTAGCATTTGACATTACCATTATTTTTCCAGGCTTAAAAAAAAAATTACATATTATTTTTCTTTCACCTGTTGCATGTTATAAACCTAAAATAATGTGACAAAGTACCAATGATGTAGTTGCCATTAAAAGATGTTGTGGACAGGTTGCTCATAGCCTTTTCTTAGCATCAAAATCCATAGTAGATAAAATCTTGTAGATATAAGGACCTTTCTTGGCAATAAACAAAGACTAAAAGGTAATTAGCACCTGATATAACAATATTTTTCCCTGTTGACCACCTTAATTTGTGGGCAGAAAATGTTAAAAAGTCTTGACTGTATTTTCATGTTAATTATTGAACAAAAAAAAAAAAAGATAAAACCTCAAAATTATTGTTAAGGAATAATAGTGGTCATGTGGACTGACTAGGTAGAAGATATAGCTAATATCTTAATAGGAAAATATTCCATACTACAGCTTATCCTGGAACCACACATGAAGAATCCCAGTTAGTGCCTTCAGTAATTTGGCTTCTCTCTGTGATGGTGGTTGAAAATTTAATGTCATAGGGACCAAAAGCTACATAGCTTGCAATTTTATTAAGCTGTTTATTCCCCCTTTATCCAAGGAATTTCTAGGTAAAAATCAATGGGAGAATGTTTCCTTAACAGGGAGGTAGAACTAAGATCATGTTTGGGAGTGGGGGCTAAAGGTCTGAAAGACATTTTTCAAAGTACGTATCATGTCTATACACAACAGTTATGATGAAAATGTTTTCCAAACAAAGAACACTTTCACAGATTTCCCAAATACATCTAGATTTTTCAGCTAATTTTATTTCCTTCTGGAGACTAATTATAAGAATGAATTTCATTTTCTGCATTATTCTAGATGAAACTCATTGGGTTGGGTCATAACTTGGTGTTCAGTTTCTAGTATTCTTGGAGTGTAGTCCATTAATGGACTTGAAACTTAAGACAAAGGTCTAAAAATTCCTACTCATGGTTCCCTTTAAGCCATGGCAAAGGGAAGCAGATGTGTTGCATATTAGCTAGAACCTGCAGCTGCTCTTTATGTTCCACATCAGCTAGTGTGAATAACTGCAATCAAGCCTGGCAGTGACAAATATGAGATACTTTGATTTGTCCTCCCTTGGAAATGAACATTCCTTAGCAAGTTAAATGTGGAATGCTTTTTCATCCTGATAAGCACACGTTTCCAGCTACCAGGGGTTTGTCACCCACAGGTGTATGTCGATGCTGACATTTGAAGAGTTAAAAACTGCATAAACTGAGACTAAAATATGCTTGAGTGCAGAAGACAGGTTTGGCACCTAAATCCATTTTCTCTCATACTTTTTCTCATTAATCTCCTTGGGTATTAAAGACCAAAAGGTTCAATAGGGATCTCTGTGGGGACTCTACAGATGAAGACTCTTGTAGGGGAAGATATTTCACTCATCTCACAGATATGTTGGAGAAAGGAAAGACTGCTCACTAAGGGGCCTGTCCTGGTCCATCAGTCACTCCTGTTGCATCACATGAGCATGCCAGACTATTAAATAATAAAGGAAAATGAGGCATTCTGGACTCTTGTCCTCAGTGTTCATCCACAGCTTGTGTTCACCCTTTCCAAGTTCAGCTCCTTAGCTGCTGCTTCCCCAGTGCTGCCCATGCAACTCAAAGGAACAGCTATCTCCAGGTGACAGTTCAAAGGACAGAGAAGTCTTCACTCAAATTAACACAAAATAAATCAGTGCCTCTGTCTTTTCATGCTGCAAGATGATTGCTGTTGAAAACTATTGTTTAGGGCCAAAAACAGCTGTGTACAATCCCTTATACAATGTTTAATTTATTGAACTAAAGGCTTAGGGAAAGGCCTGTGTTTTATAGATCTAAGTGAAAGACCACAGTTCCAAAACACATAAGAATAAGAAATTGCTAAAAAATTTTTACGACAACGTGGCTGCTTGCTTGATTGTTTGGTTGGTTTTTTTTGTAGCCTTCACAAAACAATTAAAGCAAAAAGTTCAGGGTAATGGAGAAGTCAATGAAAGTTTTACCAGAATTGTTTTTGTTGAAGGAGTGGGAAATATTAGTGTTGCCAGGTAGGCATTTAGAAACATTACAGCTGTTGCCTTTTTTAGTTTTTTGCTTATTTTTCCTCTTCTCCTGCATTTACACAACAAAATTAACCCTGTGAGTTTCAGGGGATAAAGACCAGGACCCTGTCACCTTTGCAGCTACACTTGTACAATAACACAGCTGCATGTGACCTGGTGTTTCAAGGTAACTCATGCAAATAATTAGAATATCATACTGACAGAATATTTTTCCTTTTTTTTTTTCCATTTTCCTTTTTTTTTTTTTTTATTTTTATTTTTTTTTTTTTTTTTTTTTTTAATGGGTGAGTAAGGCACAGAATAATTTGAGAAAGTCAAATTACATAAATCACCAGGAACCAGCAACTCTCATTTGAGGATTTTGGATGAAATGTAGTGCCAAGTAAAAGAAATAGTGGTAAGAACTTGCAATAAATAATTGAAAGTAGAAAGTTTTTTGGTAGTCTAGAAAGATAAAAAGTTGAGTAAATATAAAATAATGCTAAAGGCAATTTTGGAAACTACAGAATGAATGCCTTACTGATGTGTGTGTAGTATATAGATGTTTTAAGATCAAGGTCATGCCAAGACAAATTCTGCCTTGAAAGCTTTTACATTTTTCACATCATATGAGAACAATATTGGGTTCCACTTCCATAAAAATATTCCCACTCTTACTTGCTGACATGCACTGCAAACTCTCCTGTGGTCATACTCCTCCATTACTGTAAAATACACACAGGCAGGAACGACCTTCCCTGGATGGAAACATCTCTGTCATGGGTATTTAGCACACAACAGCACCCACAGCCAATGGCCATCTGAAAACACAGTGCTGTCCACAGATATCTGCAATGTTTTCAAGTTAAAACACTTCCAGGTTTGGATTCTTTTAAACAAATGATAACTCAGAAAGAGTAAAATATTCACATTATTTCTCAGTGGACTATAACCAAATGTGTGTTCAGAGTAACCCAACCCAAGTGAACTACCCTTAAAAATGCAAGCCAAGCTGATCTAAATGCAGGAGGTTTGGAACAGATGAAAGAAGGTTGTGAAAATAAGATCCTTTCAAGGGAAACAAGACAATCAAAATGCACCCTGCCAAGCAAAATACCCTGCCCGATCCAAAACAAATTAAAGAAAACACCCAAATGAACATCGTGCATTAAATCTCCTATAGCTCCATCAAGATATATTGTCTTAACTCCTTTTCTACATCCAGTCAGGGCAAGACTGGCAGCACAGATTTCTGGGTTAATTCTCAAAGAATGAAAAATCCTTAGTTTGAACTGGCACTAAGGATTGGCCCAGAAAAATGCTTCCCTGTGGCATTTTGGAAATGAGGACAAGAAAACAATAGTTGGAAAGTGTGGGAAAAGAGCAGAGGGATCACTTTCAGCTTTAGTGTTTAATGGCAGTTGGCAGTAAGGTCAGCATGGATGATATATCACCAAGTTGGATTTTTCAGAGAAGGAAGCTGGAGGCTGCTCTGTTCCCCTTCAGGAGCCTTTTGGGTACTTGGGGTTTTTTTTAGGTTGTTCCAGTTGTACTTTGTTGTCCCCTACAAGCTTCTGTTACCCATTTCACTTTACGGATCCATAAACTTTTTTAAAAATTATTATTATTATTTTTACAGTCTGCCATTTATGATAATGAAATATTTCACTCTCTCCCCTCAAATTTTATAAATTCCATTTTCCTGCAAAATGAGTAGCTTCATTTTGAATATAAAATGCACTTTTGCTCTCGTTTCAATACTTCTCACTTTCTGTTTTAAAAAATGCTTCAAAAAACCTACTGGTGCAACATGTCGTCATTTTTATTTTTTCGTTCACAGAAGCAAAAGTCCTACTTGTATGTGAAACCTTTCTATATTCCACATAAGGTGGCCCAATCACATTTTTGAAGTCTTTCACTTCTGAAAGAGAGAAACATTTTTTTCTTCAGACTGAATTCTGACCTTGATGCTCAACAAATAAAGTACGTATAGTTGGCTCTGCTTCTGTTGACTCCCAGCTTCACACACTGGGGTGTATTGATTTTCTGTGAATGACAGTGGAATGTGTATATTGATCTGGTACACCTGGCAAGGTGTAACTGGTGTTCTAGGAAGCAGATCTGCTAAAATTATCAGGAATTCTTAGAGTTAGTATCTGCAGAGGAGTCCAGAGATCTCTAATTAAATCTTGTTTTAGTAGAGATAGGCGGGACAACTGAGTTTAATCTTGTGATTTCTGATTTCTCTACAACATTGGAAAGCAGCTCTTCTAAAGTGACTGCTCCAGATCTGCCTCATTTTCTGGTCCCCTACAAAAACTCTTCCAGAGATATGGAAAGGAATATTTTCCCCATATTGTTTGCTTAAAGAAAGCAATGAAGGGGTTGTTGCTTGTGTTGGGGGTGGGCTTGCTCTGTTTTCATCAGCTTGGCACATAGCTTGTTTTTCCCAGCCAGCTGGTGACTCCTGGGGGCTTCTCCCTTTTTTTTTCCAGTTCTCCTGCAGTTTTTTGATTCTGCTCAAAATTTTTGCTGTTCTGGAAATTGGAAGACAGATTTTAGGTTGCCTGGTGGTGTTGGCATAACTGTTAAAATGGATAGTTCAGAGTTTTAAAAGTGAATCCTTGAACAGTATTTTGAGAAGGGGCAAATTAACAATGTCGCTTCTTTCTTCTCTCTTTTTTCATACAAACTCCTGCCAAGTTGACCCCATAACTTTATCATGGTATCAGTTCATAAATTATTATATTGTCATTCCAAATTCACTAGATCAGGATACCTTAGAATTATTTTCTTTGACATTATAGATTTTTGTATTAGGAAAAGCTTGTTAGCACTCAGAGTAATTACCAACATCAAACAGGCTATCCGAAGATGAGGAAAGACTATGATAATCAAAAGGAATGAAAAATTAAATGTGTCAAAATAGGTGAGAATTACATCAGATGATCATTCTCCTTGTTAAAAAGGCATTTGATGCAAATATTTAGAAAATATTTCTGTTTCATCTGGTATTTAGATTAGCACTTGCAATTATCTAGACACTGTTGAGGTAGATTGTTGCTTTTCTCTTGTGGCATTTTGAACTTTAGATTATTAATTATATTAGGTTAATTATTAACAATTTAGAATAAAATAATTAAATCAAAGTATATTAAAGCTAAACATTAAAAATTTGGTGCTCTATTTTGTAAGTACCTATGAACCTTCTTGACACAAATATCCTTTAGGCACAACACAAAAAATAACACATTGTAATAGATAAATGTCTGTTACTCAATTAGTTATTGTTTTCAAGGGAAAATTAAAAGAACTTCTGTATACTTTTTAGGGAAATAACATCCTTGGAATATTTCCTTTATATATGTAAAGAATAATGTAACTTATGTGACAGACCATCTTTTAAAGGATGAACTATGAACATTCCAGACAAAAAAGTCAAGTAGACTAGTAAATATAACTCTGGATAGTGAGACTTAGCATAAAACTAAACAAGATATAAAATGGCAAAACACCTTGAAAATTATGAATCTTCTTAAAGTGATAAATTTGGGGTTTTTTTGCTTACAAAGCCTTTTGAATTTATTTTCAATTTATTTATTACTCTTCAAAGTACCCAAAATACACTTACAAGCGGGCAAATGGATCCCCAGTATTTTTAACCATGTGGTGGATTACAAGACTATAGTATATGGAGAGCATTGCCATTGAAGATTGTATAGAAAGCCATTGGTCTTGACCTGTAAATAAAAATGAGGGAAATAATAAAATGATGCAGAGTTAGGGAATATGGTGTGGCTTTGGCCTTATTATTTTACAGGGTGATGGACAGAACAAAAAAAATTAGGCAGAGTTTCTGGCTCTGTGGGATCCAGCTCTCACTTGTGGTCTGAGTCAACTGATTTCACACTGGAATAAGCTGCCTGTCTCATATTCATGGAAGAAGAAAAAAGCCCAACCCTGGAATATGGTACAACACTGCATTGTGACATCTCTCAGGTTGCACCAACTGTGTTGTAAAGCATGTGAAGTAGCAGAAATTTCTTCTAACAAAAGGATATTTTGACTTGTGGAAGTTAAAAAATGTGGTTGAAATTAGCTGAGAAAACCTGTTTTAATGAATGTTTTAGAGTATCTGTTTTCTTCCTGAAAACTGACATTGAAGAAATTTCCACAGACTCTACCCACTACGCACTGACATGCTCAGTGTTTTTGCAGGGATCGCTTCAATTCCATATGATGTGTTTAGGTCAAAAGTACCTGCTTGCAACATAACTTTGCTATCATTAACAGCAGTGCAACTTCTACGAATGGCATATTGCAGTTAATGAAACATCTATTGCCACTTTCTGGGGTTCTGTCTCCATTCCTGATTGCTCCCCAACCAGGAACTACATGCTTGGTTTGACAAAAGAGATGATTAGCAGCATGGGTTCCTCTCTCTAGAAACCCATGTGTGCATGCAAGTTGTTGTCAGGAATAGCCTTGGTCTTGCAAAGAGATGCCAACCACTTTGATCCTGCCTGGAAAATGAAAAAATATAGAGCTTGAAGGAAAATCTGATTGCTTCCTATATAGTTTTCTGTGATTTTGTCCCTTAAAAATAAACTGAGCTTGTAGTAATGCTCAGTATGACTTTTACAGTGATGGTCATGAAGGCTATAGCCAAAGAGCTACCTCTGAGTCCCTTAATTCTTTTCAGCCATTTATTTAGATAAAAGATCCAACACTAACCATTGAGCCTTAATGATCCCTCTTGATCTGATTTAACTTGTTTGATTTCAGAATATACCTAGTTTACCAGCAATAAGAAACTACAAGATTGCTTGTCTGTCCGGCTTCTCCCCATATCTTTCTCTCTAAAGTTTTCCTATATATTAAAAGATATATATTGTTACTTAAAAGCAAACAGTGCATATAGCTTTAATAACTCTAGGGAATGCTGGTTATCAAGGATTCCCATTTTTTTTCTTTTTTTTGTAGCCTGTCTCCAGTATTCTGTTTCATATAGTTTTACAGCCACAGAGTTGGAAATCTAGAGGTTGTGACTGAAAAAAAAAAGGGTGATGAAAGCTTGGGCTTAAGACAAAAGCCAAAAATTAAACAAAAGGAATGGCTCTTTACCACAAGTAGTTATTCAGCTTAGCAGTGAGGAGGTGCTGACCAGGGATACTGCTTACCCAGCTCCTCGGGTTGCTCAGCAATTTGGTGGTTTGTACTGCGTGAGCCATCTATGTCTGATCTCCCTAGGATTTCTGACAGTACACACTGCAGTTACATTTGGGAACCAATAGAGGTTGGTGGTTCATTTCTGTGGCTACATAAAAGTTGGATCAGGCCTTTTCTTGTTGTAAGCAAACATGAATCCAAATTCATTTTTGGTTACGGCCAAGATGATTAAAAAGTCCCATGAAAGGAAAGCTTAGTGCTGCAGCAGAGTGAGATCTCAGCAAAAGATGGTATAGGGGGATGGAAAAGGTTGACAGGAAAGTGATCTGAGAAAAATTAACAGAGATGGAATTGGAGGATGGGCCTTGGCTTTTGAAAGTGTGGAGGTTGTAACTTTTGCTGGATTAATTCCCTTTTTTTTGCCTTTTTTCTTGCCCACCAGTGAGTCCAATCACCTCTTCACCTTGAGATGGTAGGAAAAGAGGGTACTAATGTACATCTGCTGCTTACCAAGGTGCCAGTCTGTATCTCCAGCTTTGGGCCCCGTGCCACTGCTTTCCTCACCAACCTTTTCAAGCAGGTATAGCCCCCTTTGAGCCAGTGGCTGTGGATGAGGTCTACACTTTTTTTTCTTTCTTCCTCTGCTCTCTTCCTATCTAACTCACAGATCTTAGTGGTGGCAGATATTCTCAGTGGCAGGCCCAGCCAAAATGTAATCCCCAGGATTTAAACTGTTCTGCCATTGCACAGAACAATCTTACAGAAATGGCACAAACATGGCTGCACTGAAATGCAATTCAGGCTTAATTTCATATATGCCTAGTTGCTACTGGCAAAAAACACTACTATGATGCAATGAAATAGAATATAGATAGATAGGTGTTGATTCAGTCCCCTGCTTTAAAATATTGCTTTAGTGTGCTTTTTAAGTAATGACATACACCTGGTTGATAGATGGTTTTCTTTTTATTTTTCCCTTTTGAATAGCAAATCAGATGTGTCCACTAACCTCCAGCCACACATCTAAGAATCCAATCTTTCTGTTTCTTCATGGTTGCTCATTAATGCTTTGACTTCATTTGTGTCCAGTAATTTAAAAAATCAGCTTCTATCAACTGACTCCATGGACTGAACAGTCAACAGCCTCATCCCCTGCAGTCTGGGGTGGATTATTCAAGCTGTGGATCACTATTGCTGAGGTTTCCTGCTGCAACACAGCAGTGCCCTGCAGAACTTTGCAGGTTAAATGCTGCTTCCAGTCTCTTGTTGCTCTTTGAAGGAACTATCTGCTAAAGTCACTTACTAGAGTTTTAAATGCACACAGCCAAACTTGTGACTTTTGTTATCAACAGCTTTGATTTTTGAATGCTTAAATTCTCTGTCATAACCTGCAGTTGAAAAGTGACTGAATTAAAAAAAAAAATCCCATTAAATATGATGATGGAGGAAAGCAGGTGAATAGTAAGAAAAGCAACTCTGGGAAGAGTTTTAAAGGCAAAATAAAGCCAGAACTGTGAATCAGAAGCTCCACTCCACCCACAATAAGCCCCAAAGGGCCTGTAGGTTAAAATGTGTGGCCTAAAAAAGAGGATGCAAAGGGACTAGAGAAAATACAGGAGAACATAGTAATCTAGAATAGAATGAGTGCCCATATATAGGTGAGATACAGAAAAAATAAAAAACCTAAATGTACTGAAGACCAGAAAGCAGTGGAGAAGTCTGAGATCAGCCAGAGAGGCTCTCTGCAAAGTCTTTTAAATTTGACAGTGCTGTCATTCCTTGCTAGTGAGAAGCTGAGGAAAAATACATGTGAGGAAACTGTGCATCTGGTATGTAAAAACCTGTTTTTGTCAAAAACCTTCTCCCCTGCATGTGTTAAATAATGTATTGCTGTGAGCAGCAGGAGGAGCTGTGGAATTCCACTGAGTGCAGCTGGGAAGATACACTTCTAAAATTCCAGACCTTCTGAGCCTTGTAAACCTCCTAACGGTTCAATTTTTATTTTTTTTTCCGAAATCATCCACAGTAGGCTATTTATCCATCTCTGTCTTATGCTCTAGTTACAACTAGCACATAGCAACTGCTCTGAGAACTGCCAGATACTGTTGTATTTACCAGCTTTGTTTTTAAATGTAGGAGACTGAACTCAGAGAAAATGCTTTTTGCTTTTCATGATGCAATTCTTTCATAAGCTAATCACAGTGCCAGGATATACTTTCAAGATGTGGTGTCTTCTATCTGGCACCAATGAGCTGTACCTGAAACAGAAACAAACCACTGCATATTGCTAGAATGTGTTTTTATGATTTATCTCTATCTAAGGATGTCCCATAGGCATAGTTACTACAGACAGCACATCAGCAGTTTTCAGTCAGTGGCCTTTACACACTATTTCAGTAGTCTCATAGTTAAGTCAATGGTATATTTAGGAACTTTCTGAAATTCCTGATCTTTGTTTTCCTACGTGTGAAATGGTCAGTAAATGCACAGCCATTGAGATGTCTGTGGCAGATTTTGTGCCTGTATTTTCTAGTGATGTTTTTTGGCCCATGTTGCTTTGTGTAGGAGGATAAGAGTGCAGAAAGATTAGACAATGCATGTTCATGTTATTGTCTGAAACAATCAATGTATGTGTTTTCTGTAGTCATTGTTTCTTTTGAGCTTGCCAGCACTTATTATGCCTCAGGAAACATCATCTTGCTAAAGAATATCCTTGTGTCAGAGAATATAAAGCAGCAAAAAATGTTCAGGAGAATATACCTTTCAAGTCTGTTATATTTTAGAATTAGTGGAACAGGTCTTTAAAGATCCAGATCTTTGGATCTTTATCCATAGCCATACTTTCTGTCAACAGTCTTTTATCTTTCTTTGTCATTTAAAAAATATGACTAAAAATGCAGATTTTTTTAAAGATTTAATTGCAGAGATGAGAAAACTAATTTTACTCTGAGGTAATATATTTGATAAAAGTTATGAACACTTGAAATGGGAAGTTATGTTTAAAGCTTTCTTTGTACTAAATTAAATTAGCATACATTGTCTTTGACACTACAATTACCTTAAGATCTAATCCAAATAAAGCTGAGCCTAAAATTTACCAGGGAAAACAACATTTTTGCAGTAATTTGTATATTCAGACAAATATCTTAAAGCTAAATATATAACAACTCTCAGACTTTCACCCTTGATACTTGGTAGTTTCCCATACCTGAAATTCTGTGTTTGTATGTGAATTTCTGTATTTGTACAAGTACAACAATTACAGGGATGACGGCCTGTTTGGAGGGAGAGAGCAGAAAAACACTTAGGTTGACAGGCATACAAATGTGTGTATGCTTCCCAAAAACTTTGGAGTAAGACTCCAAAGAGCTTATCCATTTGTCCATTATCCTGAAAGATGCTAACTGAGATTTTCACAAGACTAAAAATAAAATTTGTCCTCAAAGAACTGTGCTGATGTGAGAAATGCAGCTATGCAGAAAGATGATACTCTGGAGACTATGACCCATGAGATATTGCTATTCCTTGATGTGCTTTAAAGTCTTGTTAAAGAAAATAAAAAATCTTACAAAACACTGTAAGCATTAAAAATATAAATGTCCTTACAGTTAATTACTCTGCTGGTTATTCTATAGTTTTACACTAAGATGAAACCGCCACATAAAAATATTTTAATGCTTTTATTTTATAATTGAAATATGATTACAGGAGTTTTTTTAGAAAACAAAAACAGAAATACAAAGTTATATTTAAAACTGGCCTTGCTTGTCACCCAAAATTTTTCCCTGTTTCTCATTTTACTTGAAGACCTCTTAAATAATGAACAGTTTCTAGCAATTAGTGATTCCCTCAGGTAAGTGAAAATGTAAATCATAGCTTACTCAAACTTCTGTGTTCTATAATTTGTCTCAGAGCTAAAGTATATTTCTTCTCTGTAAATATTTCAAAAGATTTTATGTTACAATAAAATCTACACTGCAATGTTATTGACCTTAGAGATCTCATTTTAATCCTCTTGGTATTCCCTGCATTTACTTAAATCACTGTTTTACAGCTTCATTCTTATACCTGATGAATTCCAAGAGATCTATTGCTAATCCATTTGGAAAATGTAAATCCACAGAGTATTCTCGTTAATCATGTTAAATTACTTTTATGTGAAAGAAGTTAATGGTAATTTAATTTAAATTAAAAAAAAAAAAAAAGACTAGGATATATTTTAACTTTATATTCAACGTCTGTATATGAAGAATAAGACAGTGGAAGATCAGATGTAAATTGAGGTTTTCTTTATCTGCATTTGTGATTTAAAACTACATTTGTTTTAAATTACATTTTAGCCATGAGTTGATTGCTAGGATGTTCTCAAACTTATATTATAAGCAAGAATATGTACAGATAATATAATTGATATACAAGCAACATAATTTAAATAAAATATCTGATTAAACAAATTACATGACTCTAGGCAGGAAGCAGAGACTGGATATAGCAAAAATATCCAATTCATTTCATTTCATATAATAAATATTCTGAATAAACTTTTCATGAACAGCCCATAAACCATTAAATATTTATGGGAATTATTAAACCAGTGTAGAATAACAAATAACTCAGAAAAAAAGAATTATACATTTTGGGTGAATAACATTCAAAGGCAAAGGAGTTCATATCACTGCATAAGTTATTAATTGTGAATTATTCTTTTGACTATAAAGGCTAAGAAAGAAAAATAAGGTTTATTTTGCATATTTTGTTCTGTGTTTTTCGACGTGTGTTACAGTCATTAAATCAGTATTACCCCTATTTCATACATGGATAAAGCTGAGGGACTTGATGTTTTAGCAAAAGCCACAGAACAAGTCAAATGGTTGGACTAGGAACAGAAGCATAATTTTTTTAGTCTCTGCTCAGTAAATAATTCTTCCAAGCTGACTATCTATTGAAAGAAACAGGAAGATGGTAAGGCAAAGCTTTAGGCTCAAGCAGTAGGAATAGGAATGGCCACAGTTTCCTACTGAGATTTTCTTTCAGACTAATAAACCCTGTCTCTGGGGTATCTGTCTCCTCATGGACAGTGTTCACAGCCCATGTTCGTGGATTTAGGATGCTAAGACTATCCTAAACCCCTGGGTGATGGGATTATTTCAGGCTTTCTGTTAAGACTATTCTCCTTCCTCCACCACCTCAGCTCTCTCACATTTCTCCTGAGATAGTGTGGAGGCCTTTCCCTGGCCACTCTGGACATGAAGGGCAGCCTCACAGTGAGAAAGGAGTTACAGGTGTCAGTCACCACTGGGGTCACCTCTATTCCCCAGAGGCACCTGCGTCTGGTGAAGACAATGGAGTCACTGCAGGTGAAAGGGGACATCTTTCTCTTCTACAACATCTGTTGCCTCTAGTACCCAATTAAAAAGATTTCTTTTGAGACTGAAGGCTGAGTTGTACCAGGCAGGTTGTTTTAAATACTTTAAGAGAGGAACCATTACTTTCCCTGAGTCCTTGGGGCTACATATGCCCTAGAAGTCAGCTTCTAGAGAATGCACATGATGGCTTGCTCTAAAACCCAACTCATTTCTACTCCATCACTTTCATTCATGTGCTGCCTCCTTGTTTATCCATCAATACACTCCTTACTAGTCTGAATTTGCACACCTAGTCCTCATTTTCTTCAGGACTTCAACTGACATGCTCTTCCACCCCTTTGCTGTCTGTTTCCTCTTGGTGCCTTCTCTTGCCTAGCCTGAATGGCCCCAGGCAGGAAAAGAAATCTGACTTGCCTCTTTGCTAGGTTATTTCACTACACTCCAGGCCATGATAGATGTGATACATCTTGATGCTTCCCTTTTTGTGAAAGACCCTTGATGCTCGTACAAAACAAAAACTTTTTGGCTTCGACACACTTGACCATGAAAGCCTTGGTTTTGGTCATGACCAGGGACAGTGCCTGTGCTAGACTCCCACAGATAACAAACAATGTGTGAAGTTAGTAACTCTTGAGCAAAGGTTTAGACACCTATGTTGGTAATGGGATAAATTTTGGGCAGAAGATGGTCACATTTATACATTTTATATATATATATAAGGAGTGGGGCGTTTAGATGTGTGGATAGTGTCAAGGAAGCAGAACAGTGCAAGGCTTAGCTTGATAAAGAAGGCCTCATAATCTCTTCCTCTCTTCCTTCTGTGTTTGCATGGGTGAATTGGAACTAATGCAGTGCTCTGTGTTACAACTGATGGGTTCCAAGACCACTCATGGTGCAGAGATTGGAGCTGGTGCCCACAGAGCATTTGAGGGCTTTAAACTGCAGGGCTTTGGGTAAATGTGCGGCAGCTCTCCCAGCAGTAAAGAAAACACAGCAGTCACAGAAGCAAGAGTTCTGTGAAATTCTCCTATCCACTGCAAAGTTGCCATTTTGGGGGTACAAAATGAGGTAAGATATCAAAAATCTGTGGTGATCATTATTTTTCTTAAAGGCTGATCTCAAATTCTATGTAAGTTGCTTATTTGTATCCACATTTTTTTCTAATCACTGTGACAATATGTGTAGTCTGTATTTTTCTGTGGTTATGTACAGTTTCACTTTGAAATTTGGATAAACAACACTAATTTTCTAAGAATGTGTTTTTTAAAAAAAATTAAGAAAATTCAGGGGAAAATGACCCTTCTTGCCTCAAAGACAGACACTGTCAAACTGAAATCTTGCAAATTTTAAAATTGAACACTTAAAAAGCAGTAGAGTATAGCATTCCTACCTTTTGCTAAGCTTGTGTGATCATATTAAACATGTTTTCTTTGCTGTTTTTCCTCTTGAATGGTCCTCCCCAGGCATCAGGAAAAATGGACCAACTCAGAGATGCTCTCAGTGAAAGTTTAAAGAAGTACATCTTAAGAGGTTTCAAAAAGTAAATAGTTCTGTCCTTCTGCCTATAGTTGAGAAAAAATTTCTTCCATGTAACTGCTACTGTTTGATCACATCTATTCCAGTCTAGATAAAATGGAAAGAAGAGGCTGATCTGTAGTTAATTATTTGCATCTGATCTTGAACTGTTTTATTTTCTCCAGCGTGCATTCTACTTTGCTTCATATATCTTGCCTTTCACTGTGGCATCTGAGTACATTTGTTAGGCCCTTTAAATAAATAAATTACGAAAAACCCACAAAGCCCTGAGGATTCAGAGAAAAATTGCTTTTCATGGAACACTTGTTTATACAGTGATGTGGAGTTTTGCTGCATAGTTGTGGGTGGTTTGGATACTAGTTATGGTGAACTGCCTAGAAAAGTCTGTGTATGAATGAACCTTGCAGATTTCTGTTGTGGCAAGTGTTTAGGTACTTAAGTACCACTAAGTAACATGTGAAGCTTCTCTATCCCTCAACGGCCCCAGGTGAGCTTGCTTCTGTAGTGTACTTTGCTTGTAACTGTTTCTTTATCCTGTTTTACTGAGAACAGTGATGCAGTTTCTCACATACATAAGAACCACAGAGAAATAGCAGATGTCTGGAGAAAAAAAAAAGGAGCACTGGGAATTGAAGAATGAAAGAAAAAAGAAGGAAAATGAAAAAGCAAACTATCTAAAGATGTGTGAGAAAAGGGTAGAATAATACAAGGTATTTGTTACTGTCCTGTCCCTCTCACTGCTGTAGCTTTGAGGGGGTTATTTCCATTTACAGAGAGGTCATAGTACCACTCACCCCGTATGGAATCTTTTCTTTGATTTTGAAACTTAGAAGAAGCCCAAGGTTGTTGAGAAAAGGAGTGGTAGAGATAAAAATGGATTGAAGAATATTCTTACCCTCAACTTCAGTTTTAAAAAAAATGATATTGTTACTACATGCTTTAAAGATGACAGGAATTTACTCCATCAAGTGTTCTTTCCATGTTCAGAACTCTGCCATTCCCTCCAGGTCCTGTATCTTACCTGTGAGACCACACAGAAGGGTCAATAGCCAAAGACTTGAGTTTCAATAATTAACTGCAAGTCTTCAGCACTTCACTGCAGTGAATGTCACAGAGTTAATTTCCCTCTCCTCTCCATTTATGTTTGGAAAAAACCTAATTTTTCCATAATTTTTCACATTCAGACACAATAAAATGTTCCTAGTGGCACACTGAAGGGAATTTTAAAGTGGAGTTATAGATATCTGTAATGAACAAGTTTGTGTAAATATGCCTAATATTTTTATCAGGATAAAATCCCTCTGCTCTTTTATCAGAGTAGAAGGAGCCCCATGAACTCCTGCTCTACAAGGGGCAATTTTTTTTGGTCCTACCAAGGAATGATGTGTGCAGCAGGGGAGCAGGTCCTGGTTCTGGGTTGGCAAGGACACAGCTTTGGACCATGCTGCTGCAACCTGACAGTATTTCTTAGTAAATACTTGTTTTGGTGTAAAGCACATTTTGGTAGATTTTTAAGGAGAGGAAGGACTTTGGTGACTTTTTCATAACACTGCCTCTGTGACTTGCCAAGTGCTTTCCTCCCAAACCAGAGCCAGAATGTAAAACATCTTCTAGGAAGTCTTCAAGTTTCGCATCAAGATTCTTCATGATGGAGAATAAATAAGATCCCTGTGTAAGTGGTGTCTGTGTTTAACTACCATTTTTCTTCCCCCCCCAAATTTACACATCTCCTCTGGGGACAGGATATTAGCTTGGGCATTTTCCCTTCAAGAGCAGTATTTGGGAAGAAATCTATCTACCCCAAAGCACCAACACATTAACAGGACTTTTCTCACTCAGTTTTTATTTGAGAGACCTCAGAATAAATCAGTGGCAAGTTTCCCAACAGAAGATGCTCTCAGCCTATAATTTTTACTTTATAGACTCATTAACAAAACCTGACAACTAAATTATAGGTTCCACTCTTGGTCACACCAATAGTATTTTTGAGAGGTTGTGAATGACTCCAGACATTTTATTTGTGGATCCAGATGATCTCCTTGGCTTCAAACACATATCGAAATGAATATACACAGCTTACAGAAATGACTGTTTTTTAAATATGCATCCAAAAAATGGAGCGTCTGTGCAGTCACAACAGAATTTCAAAGAACAGTGTCCCAGCATGAAAAACATATTTTGTGAATCAGTGCAGTTTGGTCTTGATTCACTCAAATCCTCAGAGCAATCCAATTTACACTGACTGGTGGTCTGGCCTCTTTCACTATTTGTCCTTCATCAAGTTTCCTAGGAGAACTGAAAATATATATAAACCAAACAACTTTTACTAGGGTAAAGAAAGACAGCCAGGGATTGTTGCAGCCATAAACAAAATAGTTGAGTGCCTGGACCAGAACAGGGAAGCACAAAACACCTAAGAGACTACTAAGAAAGAGACAAGGGGGAAATTGCATTGGTGCTGCTGCTTAAAGAATTCATCTTGTATCAGAAATGCAAAAGGGTGTGTCCCTGCCTTTACTCAGGTAGATATACAGGTTAGGTTCCTAGGAAGACATGGAAAATTCTATTTTACGAGAATGATGCACTCAATAGTGAATGCAGCCTAAGTGTCTGTATTTCAGTGTCAATGCAGATCCTTAAATTATTACATAGATACCCTAAATAAAATTACTTTCAGAAATAGAAAGCAGCAGTGCCTTTGGCTGATTTTTGAAATGACCCACAGACTCAGTGTTTTTAATAATCAACATTGCTAGCATATGAATAAAAAATATGGGTTTGGTTACCAATGCTTAGAAAGCTTTAATATGTTTATTTTTATTCTTAACATAGAATCAAACTTCTTCAGAGTACAGTAAGGTTACTCCTGCAAAGTAGTATACATAAAGTTGCGACTTTTTATGTAGAGTGTGATTTATATTTTATTAACTGACATTAATTAGATTGGCCCATTTTTCCTCTAATGTTACTTTAGTGTTTGTGTACAATACCATAGGTTTTTTTTCAGTCTACTTTCACTACATTATAAATTGTTAAGTCATTTGGTACAGACACTAGGTCATCTAAACTAGACTTATTCATTCAAAGAACACCCCTCTTTTTTGTTTAATTCACAATCTTGAACTTGGTGATAGCTTCAAAGCAGTAACTGCATGTGTTGCAAACAGATTGTTCATTTTTTGAGTTGGCCCTAAATTGTTTGTCATGTTTTATTTTCTTAAGCAATCTTCTCTCTTGCAGAAAAATAAGTGTCTTTTGTTAACAAAAGACATTACAGCTACTTGAATCCCCCATGATCTTTTTTCCTCACAGAGTGAATTCTCCAAAGTACTTATGAGCTCTCTTTGGTTTGATAGCATTGCTTTACAGAAGATTATTTGCAGTAGAATTATTCTCAATTTCCAGTAGAACTGAGTTCAGCAGCCAAACCCAGTAGAGTATTTACGACTAATTAACTTGGATGAGGACTTTCCACTGGCCCTGGGTTTGACCCTGCCAATTCTGCAAACTGTGCCCTGCTGCTAAGAGTAGAGATATCCACTGTCCAGAACATGGCTGATCTTTAGAACATAAAACATCTTGTGGTGCATTCTGAAGAACCAAACATTTCAGAGTGGAGGGAGCATCTGGAGAATGCACTTAGTCATATGGTTTACTTTTAAGTAGCCCTCTGAGGAGCAGGGAGACGGACCTGATGATCCTGGTGGGTCTCTTCCAACATGAAATATTCTGTTATATTCATATTTTATGATTCTAAGAGAAAATTGGAGACAATCTTTTTGAGGCTTAATGCTGGCAATGGCACATCAAAAAAATTTATTATAAATTATGCAATATTCCTATATAAGAAAAGCAGGAAAATAGTTATTTCCACTCACTCCAATAAGCCTCTGAGCATAACATTTTGCCTGGTAAGTATTCATGCTTTACCTTATGTCTTGATATAAGTAGAAAAAAATGTCCTCTCCCACTGTTAGTCACCACATGAACTATTTTCTTCTTATTTAAAGTAAGGAAAGAGTTACTACTCTATCCGTACTTTTATGAGCAGCAGCAGTAAATACTGGCATTCCTGTAGGTGGTTTTCTTCACAGAATTCTACAACACTGAACAGTATTTTAATTATTTGGACTGAAGATTGGTTAGTTATTCCATTCTCTGTATTTTAAAATGGGCTGATCAGGCAGTTTCTTGCAGGATTGCATTTCTTGTGTCCCACAGGGAAGCTGCTGCTCTCTGGTATGGGTGAGAGAGACAGTGTTTTAGAGTTGCTGCTGTGCTGACACAGAGTCCTGGATGTCCCTACAGCAGAATTACAGCTGTGTGGAGCTTGACCCAGTTAACATCCAATTTACCTCTAGATAATATAATATTTCCAGACAGGTTTGCTTTCCTTCCTGCAACTCCAGCAAAACCTTTTCATACAAGAGACACAGAATAACCCTTAATCTCCTTCCACACCTTCACCTTTTCAAATTCTCTGAAACTTCCCTTCACATGAATTTGCAGACCTTGAAGGTAGGATACTTTCATATTGAGTGAAAGTCTACAGATTTTGCTGTAGAATACAAACTGAATCAATTTCCATGAGAAAGGATGATCCAGTGGCCCATTATTCTGCATTATACTGTTCTTTCTATCAGTTCCTATAATTTCTAGTAAGAACAAACCAAAGTTTTTATAGACAGAGAGTAGAAATAGTCTGTGTTTTTGAAGTTGGACAAGGCTGTTGATGACTGGTTTTTATTTAGTTTCTCAATATTCTGTAAGCATCTAGCTCTTAGTTGAGGCAGACTACATAAAGAAAGAAGTTCTTTCTAGGCCTCAGGGCAAACCCAAAACATTCAGGTTGGATTTGACTGTGTGTTCATCCTTTAAAGCTCAGCGCCTACTAAAATCTCTCAAAGACACCAAGGTTTTCTGTTGGTTTTCTTTTCTTCTTTATTTTCCTTGGCAACTAAAACACATTTTACATAACCACATTATGTGCTTCACAGTAATATATGAGATTTCATAAATTGTATAAATGGCCTCATACAAATTCAAAACAGCACAAGAGTCAATAAACTTGTATTGCAAGAACTCCAGAGCACAGCAGGGAAATATCTACCTTTCAAAACTAGTTAATTTTTTCCTAAAAAAAAAACCAAAACAAGAAAACCTGAAAGCCCTTGAAATTTTCTTATATTTAATTTATTCACAAGATGTTTTTCGTAGCTTTTCTTTTTTAATATCTTCATCAAATTATTTTATCTTGTCATTTAGAACTATTACTTATATACAGACATATATCCACATAGATCTGAAATGGTTTTTGTGGGGCAACAGATATGATATAAAACATGTTACTTAGGAGGAGATATAAGCTTTTGCTCTACTGGTATATGAGCAATTTACAGGTAAATATTCAAACCTAATTAATGTAATTCAAGTGATGCTGAGAGGAAATTTTTGTCCCATGACCATATTTATTGTAGGTATATATAATTGAAATATTTCTGGATTGTCTTGATGTTTATCTTTGATGGCCCAATGGACAATAGGGTGTTTTTTGGTATCTTTTTTATAACTTCTTTTTAAAAAATATAAAAATATAAATTACATTGAAAATATTTTACTGCTTTCTTTTCCCTGAATATTTTTTACAACCCTTGTCAAAAAGCTGGTTTGAGATGTATCCTCTTTTTGTGTTCATCTTAGTTCTTCTGCTATTCATAGCATTTCATGTGACTGTGATCTTAGAAAAGTCTTCCTAAATATGAAATTTTTATCTTACTGTCTCACTTCAGAACTGTACATAAAAAGATGTGACATTTTGTGGCCTGATCCCATGCCCAAAGTCCCATTAGCCTCAACAACTGTTAGATCATGATCCTAATTTCCTTGGTTTTATACTTCATAAAGCAGCCTGAAGTCAAACTGTAATTTTACTTGATTGAGACATTTAAAAACTGATAAGCCCCACATTCTTTCTTTTCATTCAGATCCCATGTTTGTAATTTGATAATTTGTTTCTTCCTAAAGAAATACTTAAAGTAAGAATTTTTTTTTTAAACAAAAGCATACTGAAAAGTTATCTATTTATCATTTCTCATTTGAAAGGAAACTAAAGTACACACTTGTGACCAGTACTCGTACTGGGAATCAATGTCATACATGAAAAAAAAAGGGATGGAGGCTACTTTGCTTTCAGATTTCCAGATCTGTTGAAAATATATTAAAATTCATTGAAAAATATTTGTCTGTGAATCTCCCAGGCTTAAATAAGGAGAGGCAAATGAAATGTACATCACTGTCTACCTGTATTACCCAGGCAACAGAGGGTTTGAAAGAACCCCAGGACTCCATTAATTTTCTCTAAATTTTTCTTAAAACAGAGTTGTTAATTTAGGGATAAAACAGACATTTCTTCATCTGGAATCCATAAATGTATCAAGTCCATTGTTTAAATATTCTCATCAGCCTACCTCAAATTCCACCCAAGCCTCTCCATTTCAAATGCACCCTCTTTGTTTTCTGAAGCAGATGGAAAATAAAGGTTGCTCATGAGTTTACTAAAAAGAAGCTGCAGATGCAGGTGAACATCATAAAATCTTTACACACAATAATAAATGAAATCCTCACATTCTCAGCAGTCTGTGTTTCTCTCTTGGACTGCCTTTAGCTTTGCCTTTAGTCACTTGTTCACTCATCTCTCTTTGCTAATCTCCAGCTTGCTGAGCTTAGTCACAATAAATGTATGGCTCTGCACACGTGTCTGTGCTGACATCTGAGGAGAGACTATGACATTCTCTTTGACTAGCATGAGATGAAGAAAATTTAAAGCTTAGCACTTTATAGAAAAATCTGCCTTTTGAATAGGTTAGTAAAGAAGGAAATTTGTCTATGCACTTGGAAGAAATGGAAGGAGCGAGATAATATAAAAGCTTGACATTCAAACAAATTTAAGCAACCTAATACCTTTTAGAAAGCGTTTACCACAGGTAGCAATTGTGCTGAACCAGACAGAAAGAAAATTCTTAGTGAAATTATTTTCCTTCTGCTGAAGAATTTAAATATCTGCTGTAATACTTGATATTGTACTATCATACTCATTTTTGTTATAGCAGCAAAACTGTAGGCATTTTAAAGCACTTGTATTCCTGACATTTTACATATATTTATATATTTTATGCATATGTATAGATGTGTGTATTCAATGTAGTCTTGAAATGCTGCTAAGACACCAGCTATGGAAGTGAATGCAGTAATATATAGACATGCCCTTTGAAGGTGCCAAAATTAATTCAGATGTAGCATACAATTTTAGCACAGTAATGTCATTTATATGAAAATTTACTAAAAAGAAAATCTATTTTTAACTACTTTGAGATATTTGAACTTTCCACCTAAAAACAGGCAGTTTGTTCACCAAATGTGTTCAGCTTTCAGCTCCAAACAAGCCATTTAGATATTCCATGTGATGTGTTCTTTTCATGTGATGCATTTTATGCAGCTAGGGAGTTATTGTTTTGCAAACAGCACAGAACATTTTGCACCCTGTGCTCCTGTTTGCCCTGCTGCTGCTCTGCACATCTGTGACATGAGTGCAGAATCCTCTGCCAGGTGTTTCCAGCCCTACACTCCACTGTCAGGGCAGAAATAGAGATTTAATGAAAGAAGGTTGCCTAAAAGGGCTTGGGGGAGGGCTGGTCCTTTGACAATAGTGAAAATATTGATCCTTTTTGGTCAATAACTGCAATGTTTCTCCTCTGTATAACTTCAACAAATTGTATCACAGTTTTATTTCTGTAAATCTGATATTGCTTTCACTTGAAACCTAATTTAATTAAAAAGGTGTTTCTTGGAAAAATGGATTGGACATGCAAACATTTTTTTTTTAGAGAGATGGAAAATAAGAGAAGACAGATTTACACGTGTGTTTTCACCACCTAAATTACAGGCTAGGATATTTAATACAGTTTACTCTGCTGGCAATATTCTAATACTCATCAGGTATTTCAATGGATGTTGGTTACCAGCATACCTTTTTATTTATTTTAAAACACAATTTTTACATTAAATATATTTAATTTTACTTCTGGTGGAAAACCAGGAGAGAAGCTTTGCAGTTAAAGCAAGCAAGATGTATTCAACAGATAATTTTATTACCTATGAGCATGTTCCTTTGAGACAAAGCATGTGAATATCTTCTGAAGTTAATTGGATTATTTGTATAATTAAAGTGACTTCGGAGCTTAAGGTTTGCAAAGTTAAATTTGCAAGTGGTAATAGTTCTTAAAATAACAATGGGAGACAGTTCAACTGAGAAGTGAAAAAAAAGCAAACAAAAAAGCAAAATGACTCAGGAATGGTGAAACCACTGTTGGGTTGCTTTAAACAAGGGTGTATTAAAGTGAATTCACAGGATTACTTAAAGAAACATTAAATTGCATTTTTATAGATTCATATCATCATTTGTGCTAAAATGTTTCTTAGGAAAACTGAAAAAAATAAGCAGATGTGTCACTTTTTGTATTAATTTTTATGCTATTGAATGACCTTTATTTGTTTGATATGATTGGTTTGCTGTGCCTGTAATTCTTTTCCCTATTACTTTTCAATCTTAAATTCTGTCTATAGATGGCACTAACTTCTTGCTATTTCAGAGAATCCAGGAACAAGCTTCTTGACATATGTAAAACATTTCTTGGCACTTTGTGTCCCATAATCCAGCAGTAAGAACATAAAATGACCAGTTTGTAATTTGCTTTGAAAATATTAATTTTATTTTATTTTTTAATTTTCTTATTTTTTTTAAGATTATAATCACTTTCAATGGAAAAGAAATTCAGAATGTCAGCTGTGGATTTGTAAAACATATTTTGAATGCCTTTCATACATTTGAAGATTCAACCTTTTGAAAATAAGTGAAATTATCTAAAAAAAGAGAATGAGTATGTTGTTAAGTTCAAACCTTGTGCAGGCAGCAGGACTAATAATAGAAAATGTTGCTACAAATGTTTCCTTTAAAAAATTTAGATTATATCTTCATATATCTCTTCTGTTTCTATATCTGTATTCATTAGTTGAAAAAGGCAGTATGGTTTCTGTATTAGACCATCTGGAAAGTAGTATTTAGATATTTCAACACAGTTATACTGAATTTGGTATGCTTATGTAAGAAAGACTAAGCATTTATCTAAGTGTTAAGATATGGCTTTTTTACATTGTATGTAATAAATAAAGCACATAACCTCTCACAGTTGTGAAACACTACAATACTGTAATTGGCATCATTAGCACACTGATTTCTGCTATTAATCCAAATTTAAGCCTGTTCAGTAGCTTGTTTCTTCCTGTCCGTTACCTTATGCTCTTTTGTTTTTTGTCCTATTGCTTGGGACTGCTGAGAAAATCCAGTTCCATCCTCCTGCCACCCTCCCTTCAGATACTGACAGACACTGAAGAGGTCCCTTCTCAGTCATCTTTTCCTGAATCTAACTGGCTTAGATTCCTCAGCCTTTCATCATAAGTGAGGTACTCTAATCTGCTTTGTAGCCCTCCCCTGGTCGTGCTCCACGAGCTCTGTGTCTCCCTTGTGCTGAGGAGCCCAGAACTGGACACAGCTCTCCAGATGTGGCCTCAGTAGGGTCGAGTAGAGGGGCAGGATCCCAAACATCAACCTGCTGGCAATGTTCTCCACAATGCACCCCAGGATACCATTGACCTTCTTGGCTACGAGGGCACTGCTGGCTCATGGGCAGCTTGTTGTCTCCAGGATGCCCACATCCTTCTTTGGAAATTAGAGCTCATGATAGACATGGTGCAAATGCAGAATGGCTGGTGGAAACAAGAGATGGAAATAATAACTTCCAAGAGGATCTAAGGTGCAGAGCTTAACAGGGAAGTGATGATCAGATATCTCCATCTGAGAAGACTAAAAAGCTTTAGCATATGAAACCACAGATTAAGCTGCAAATGTTTTAAATAACTCTAGTCATTTATTTAAATTGATACCAGATGACTGAATTGTAACAAATAGAGCATTTGTTTTAAAATCAAGGTAAGGAGACCATCAAGGCACTACAGATCCATTAGTTTAAAATCAGTAAATCCTGGCTACAGGATTGGCATTAAAGAGTCTTTAGGATATGGATACAAATTAAACAAAATGGAGACAAAATGCATTATGGCTTTACCAGTTTAAGCTGATAGATTATCCTTAGTAAAAATGGTTTCTCCTTTACCGAAATCCTGAACCTGAAGCCTGAATTTCATACAGTAATAGGAAAAAAATATCAAGGACAGCTAATTGTGACACAGACAAACAAGGACAGCTAATTGTGACACTGATGAACAGTCAGACTCCCAGAGTTCTCTGAAGTTCATTTTTGCAGCCAATCTGATACAATATTTTCAAAAGACTAATTCATACAAGAAATAAACTTGCTAAACAGCTAAACTTAGGGTGTTAAGAAACACATCTAAGTTACAAACAAGACAGGACAAAAATATTAATTAGAAGTGTAAATTTAATATCCAAAATTTTTGCAGTGATGTAAACACAATTCAGTCAATCTTACTGAATTTTTATATTCAAGAGATAGGAACACTATGCTCAAGGTTACTTCCTTTTGTGTTTCTTTGGGTGTAATTACATAGTCCTTGGTTTTCAGAAGAAAATAACAATTTGAAATAATGTCTGTAAAAGACACAATGATGTTAATGTGTCCTCAGAACATGAAGCATATACTGACAATATGGAAATGCTCTGAGGAAAATTTATTTCACTTGCAATTCATTTTGTTCCTGCCATAATTGGACAAAGGAGTTGAGTAGCTGCCAGAGAAAATGAGAAGCTGAGCACTCAATCACCACGCCTGAGACTCCAAAATTTTAATTGCATCATTCACTGCAAGACTTCAGAGGGAAAAGTTCTGAAGACAGAACACATCATGAGTATTGTATTGCTGACAGTCTATTTTCTTATTCCAGATGTCTCAATCACTGCCAAACAGCATTACCCTGCTCTGAGAGTGCTCCTCTGCTGCGGACAGCTCCTGCATCAGTCACCGGGGAAAGGCAGGCAGATTATGCAGATGAAGAATGCGATTATGGGGATTTTCAGGGAAAAAGTAGAAAAACAACATTCCTCAGTTATGCTTCTGTATTTAAATGAAGCTGAACCCTTCATGCGCACAAATTGCAATAACGATGTCCTACTGTCTCATTTGTAAGTACTTGACTGAGATGTTGGGAGCCAGATTGACAGTGGAGCTAGTTAATTTTGCAGACACTCACAGTCATGAACAAAATCTGTTCCTAACCCTGCAGGTGTCTAAAACTTCTTCTGTATCTTCGTTCCCCTGGGAAAGATGTTGGTGCTCTGCTATAGCCAGCAAAGTCTTCACAGCATTGAGATACTTGGTGGGTGGTTAAGGCCTTAGCCCTGCCAAAGTTCACAAAATTTTCACCAATTTTACCTGGAAGTCTCCAACCAACTGATGTGCTCAGGCACGAAATAATTAACAGTGTATTGGCTCAGAACAGGTTAATGAAAATTCACATGAGTCTATTGCTTTCAGTTCAGGATAATCACTTGGAGGCGCAAGGTTTGGCTTCCAGCCTTTGCACTAATAAATGCTCTAGTCACCAAATCACTTTCCAGACTGGTGGGGAATATCTGGAGGGTGGAGGCAGGAAGGGAAAAGCAGCAGTTGAAGAAAATGTATTATTTCCATTTGTGATGGTTAAGGCAGGCTAGTCGGACTGTTCACATTTACAGTAATGAAGGAGAGCTAATTGGCTGGCAATGGAAAACTGTAGAAGGTGAAGGTGTAGACCTGTGAGATGTCAGTATTTTAGAGGAAGATATTCTGCAAAAGCCATTGCTGCATCTCTGCCTTTCTGATGAATCCTGGGTGTGTGTTCTGGTTGAAGTGGAATGCCTCTGAAAGGAGTGGGTAAGAAATTTCTGAAGCCAGGTTGCTGTTCAGCTGACATTGTGGCATCCGGCTCCCACAGTAGTGGAGGGGTAATCCCAGTGCTAAACTATTGCCTATCATCTCCTCTTTTGTTTGGGGGGAAAAAAAAAAA